>JASDQU010204126.1:17673-30717 GCA_032191745.1 Picea mariana
CTGAATTATGTTTTTATCACATTTGGCATGACTGTGTTGTTCATGTATCATGTTTTCCGCTGTGTAAATGAGTTACTGTGGAATGCTATGGAATGTTTAATTGTAGCAGTAATTTATATATTTTATCTCTGAGATTTAAGTGTGTTTAATTGTGTTAAATGCATGTGCTTATAATGTCTGTACAAATTATGTAAAATCACCATGTATAGAATGGTAACTGAGAGGTTGGGAACCTCGGTAGTGAAAAGGTACACTACAATGAGACTTCGACATAGACTATGTACTGGATGAGGAAACACAGGTGAACATTATGCTATAAAGTACTTGATAAATTTTTGGAAAGCCTGCCATGATTCCTTCATTGGGAGGGATAGGCTTGTTTAGAGGAAAGTTGATAACCCTATGTGGAAGAATTACTCATATACCTATGACTCATGGAACAACGACTGAAGAATAATTTGAGGTCATTAAGTTTGTTGAGAACAACGCTCCTTTTGCACTTATGTTAGGAAAACCATGGATTGAGAAAGATCAGATCCAAAGGAAAGACGAAGAGGAAGCCATAGAACAGAAAAACCAAGAATTAAGGGACTTCATAGCCAATAAAATAGAACGACTAAGAGAAGAACAAGAAGACAATTCAAAGCAACTGAGGGCTAGAGACTTAGTTGGGAGAACACAAGAAGGCTTAAAGAACCTATCCATGCAGGAGAGTAGAGCACCTACCCCTGAAATAGTAAGAGGAGAAGTATTACCCTCAAACCCTGTGAAGGACCCTTAGTAGTGCGAAGTTACTATGCTAAGAGAAGATAAAAACAAGAATGGAAAGAAGAATCTAGAGACACAGATCATAGGAAAGAAAGCAAGAAATCTCAGTAAGAAGAAAGGAAAGTTAGAAAAATTGTAGGAAGTTCCAGAGAGGACTTCACAGAAGGTAGGTCCACAAAACTTGAACCTCGACAGAATAGCAGAACAACGCAGAAAGGTACTTCACCACGACGAAGCTATATGACGGTTGGAGGTGTCCCGACCATTAGATCGACACCCCAGAATGGTCAGAAACACAGTTATTGCCGGAAAGATCGCCATTGGACCGTTGGGACCGTGCCATAACGGATGGATTGAGGCATTTCTGCCTTTTGGAGGAATCCGTTATGACATTGTCTATTTATTCTGTCGAATGTCTCACCGGGGAAACTTTTGAAAATTGTGATTATCCGAGTCCATAGAGAACTGATTGTTATCGCGCTGTGCTTATTGAGACCTTGCCACCCATTTTTCTTACCTTGAGTGTTTTTCCACCTACCTGAGGTATCTGATCTCGAGTGTGTATGTCAGGCGAACGCAACACAATAGAGAAGTCCGTGGAGGAGATCCTGATAGAACTTATGGCTGAGAAGGTCATATCCATAGGAGTACAGGCCTCATCGAGAAGAGGATTTCAAGCATCCCCGTCGACTGCACATCGATCTTGGCCATCCTGAACCGTGACAGAGAAGAGAAGCAAGCACCGCGATGACATGGCGAATGCGAAGCTCATCCCGTCGGTCTTGCCTGACTACATCCCGCCTCTGGCTGGTGCGGTTAGTCATGATAGCGTCCTGAGAGATTTCAAATACACACTCATCACTCTGTACCTCCTGAAGGGGATACACGCAGTTGGACTGCAACTCGGACTGATCCCTCATCTTAAGATCAATGACTTTAACGTGGGAGACATGAAGAATTATGCACTTCTCGCACCGCATAAGTACTTGACAAAGACAATAGGGAATAAGCTGAAGATAGTCCCCCATCCATGGATTAAGGAGGTCACAAGATCCACCATCCTTGACGTGATGAAGATATCCCACTTCGGCTGACATCAGGAGGTTAACGCGTGCGTTAAAATTCTCCTGTCGTGCTACCATGGATGTTATATATGGTTAGACAGGTGCGTGACTGTGGATCCGACGCTGATCCACATGATCATTAGACTAAGCATGCAGGGACCAGACCCTCAGAAATTCTACCTAAGGAAGGCTGCAGATCGCACCCTGGCGTAGTGAATAAAGGACACCTATGACAATGTGGAGAATGGGAAGTAGGGCTACAAGGTATCCTCCATCCAAGATGGCAAAGTGCGCCTAGCTTTCCAGTTGATCACTGTTAAGCTCGTCAAGAAGAATAGACCAACGCAAGTCACGGGGTTCATCGTTGACCTCGAAGGAAAATGCATTGAAAGGATGCATATGAACTGGGTGAGATACCTTGTCAATCAGTTGGAGCAGGATTGTCGTGAAGCACATGACCAGGTATATGAGTTTCACTTCAGCTGGTTGCTGATTCTCATTACCTTTGTCGCTTTGGAGATGCTGGAGGGAGCGAACTTCCTTGAAGTTGATCCATCCGAACCACTGGTCGCAAGGTTCACCAGCTTGTGGTATTCAAGCAATATGGCGAAGCAATGGCAGTCGAACGTTGTCTTCCACACTTACTACTTACAACTCATGCGAGCCATTGAGTCATTCCCCCAAATGACTCTGAATACCTTGCATACTTATAGGCCAATAGCGAAGTTCCACGCAGATAGGCACTTCATTTACATCACTGCACGCAGGGATGAAAGCAAAGAAGAGCTGCAGTCATACTATAAATTAACTAATGAAGACATGGAGGAGATAACCAAGGAATGGCCCGCTGAATTCCTTGTACCAGTCAAGAAGACAGATCTCTCCAACCCCAATATAATAAGAAGTTCTGTAGTCACCCGAGAAGAATACGATGGACCGAGCAGCGCTAAGAAGAAGAAGAAGAAGAAGGAAGAGGTGCAGGAAATAAACAACACATCGGAGGAAACTGCATCTGATTCACCTGGAGGAGGAGGAGATGACGAAGTAAACCAAGAAGAGGAAGGGGAAGAAGACAAGCAGGAAAAGGGTGAAGTGACACCGCCTAAGGATCCCCTTACAGAGGCCGAGACATCAAAGAAAATAAAGGTTTCTTCGAAGAAACCCTCAGCGCAGAAGAAGTCATGAGCCAATAAGACTCAGTCGCAGAACATACTCACAGTGGATAATATTGACCTAATCGTCGCAGCTGTATCAGACACTTCAGAGGATATTTTTCAATGAAACGAAGAAAAACAAGAGACAATGTATGATAGGATCAAGGCAAAGCTAAAAGGGGTACAACAAGCTCTCTATTTGAGCCGCGTAGTGTCTACTGCACTGTTGTCATTAGGGGGTATAGAAGTGGGAGATGATCCTGCCAAACTACGCAGATTAGCAGATGTGACAGAGGCTCACCTTCGTCGAGTATAGGAGGAAAAATAACAGGCCACAAAGGCCTTGAAGCAATCGAAGGAGGAAGCCCTAGAGAAACATCGGGTTGCGCAACAAGAGAAAGATGACCTCTGATTAGAGTTTGAAGAGAACATAGTGCACATCCAGAGAGAGAAAGAGCAGCTACTCGCGGAGTAGATTAGAGTTAGAGAAGCAGTAACTAGAGCACTTCTCTCTATGCCGGGCTTGACACAGATGGATGAAGATACATCTGAGAGCCAAGTGGGGAAGCTCATTGAGGCCATTCAACAACTTCAAGAAAGAGTAGCAGAGATGTAACTACAAACAGTGCCAAGCACTCGGCAGGAAGTGCGAGATCAGAGGGGAGAAACTGTCAAGATCATAGTCGAAAGAATCAAGGCATTGGCCTTAGAATGAAAGAAACTAAGTAACCGAAGTGCGCAGACCTATGAGCGCCTTGCAGAAGACCCGAAACTGAGGACATTGGAGTCACAACTCCAAGAGGAGAAGTAGTAAGCATCGACAGTACAAGCACAGTTGAAGCTTCTTTCAGCGGTAGAGAAGATGAAAAGATCACAGGAAGTGCATGAAGTTCAGCAACATGTCAATGCTATCCAGATTTGAGTCATGGAAGTGACCTAGAGACTCCAGCCGGTGTAGGATGAAGCCTACACACTTTTTGAAGAAATCGAGGGACAAGGTATAGAGCTGGAACAAGTGGTCACCACAGTGGAACAACGCTTGGAAGGGCTTGTCACCGAGAAAGTCATCCAAGAGTTCACCAAGCAGGAGGCTCTGGCGAAGCAACAAGTCGAGGAAGCTCGAGGCCTTCGAAGCAGAATTGCCCAGATCAGAGTGACTCGGGATGAGTCATAGGTGAGTGTTGGGGGCCTGTTGGCCCTCGACCAAGTTTTGGGAGAACCTTGGTCATGTTGACCATTTTTGGGACTTCGACAGGTTGGTCGAAGATGGAGCACCCATGTGAACTGGAGATCGCGGGATATCACGCCCTTTTGCGGGCTTTTTGGGTTTTAGGGTTTACGTAATGGGTATGGGATGTCGGCCCATGGGTTTTACCCATGTTTAGGCCTCTTTTGTAATGTATAAATAAGTATAAATTTCTCTATAAAGGAAAATAATATATGACTAGAGATTTTGACTCTAGAGGATGGGGTTTAAGTGAAAGTCAACAATGTATTCAAACAAATAAAATATATGAAAAATTTAACATATGAATAAGGTGACGATACCTACCTAGTAAATTTTCAATCATCTTGTGGAAAGAAGAGGAAATTATTTTTAGAACCAATTGGTATCTTGTTAAGAACATGCACTCATATTACTAATGATTCTTTGTACAAGTATCTTGGGATGAAAAACTTAAACATGTAGATCCATGTAGGATGGATGTTTTGATGATATTTTTTGCATTAGATATAAAATCTAGTATTCACTATTTATTTATGCAGGCTAATAAGTTTGATTATGTTGATGAATCATGATAAGAAAACTCCCGATGTTATTATTTCTCTACATATGATAGGTGTTGAGAAAGTTATTATCTTCATGATGTTAGTTTATCTTAAGAGCCTATGGTAATTACTTATGATGTTATGTGATTCAATTTAATTATATTGATAAAATGTTGTCTTTGATAAAGATATGTTGTTGAGATGATTATCATATTCATAATGATATGCTATGATGTTAGGATAACATGTGGTTCCATTTATTATATTTGATAATATCTCCTGATGTGATGACATAATGTAATTAGATGGAATTATTTCATGATAAGAATTTTATGATATCATGATGTGATGTCATGTGGTACTTACATGCGATATTATGACGAGATGTTCAATGATGACATGCAAGATTTATCATGTGGATTGCTTCTTTGAGATGTTGATATTATGTTTATAACTAATGCATTGGTTGCATGTTTTGAGGTGGTGATTTCCAGGTCATCCACCAGTGGGTTGAAAGGGTCAGTTTATTTTATGATCTTGTGGGAGCCCATACCTACGAGGGAGAATATTGACAAAGTAATACCATATTCATTAGGGACAACTTGAAATGAACCAGTCTATGCTAGTGGTTCTTTTTCCTAGAGGGACCATATTGAAAATACCATAGTGCCTGATATAGAGTTGTGATTGCCGAAGTCCCGAAGAATGGTTGGAGTGTTGCTCGTTGGTGGTGTTGTGGGATTGGACTTTGATGTCTAGGGCTGTGTACCAGAGGGAGGATAAGGAGAGAGTTTATACCATCCTTTCAAGATTATTGGTGGATGAAAGTATTGCTCTAGATGATTGGTGTACACGAGTATTGATCCATATCACTGATATACTTGAGTACTGATCCAAATTTCTGCTTGGGAATATGAGGTCTAGTGCCTAGAGCCCTCATAGATCGATATGTGTTGGTATAGTGCCATAAGATCCTACATGGAAAATATAGGTTTTGGTGTCTAGATCTTTGATAGACCGAGATGCTTTAAGCTTAGTTCCGAAATTCGAGAAAAAAATATGGAGAGTTCTCATGCTTCCTCGATGGGGATTAGACTTTCGATGCCCGATGTAGCCACTCGAGTGGCTTTATACTAGTTCAACAGAGGGGTTTTTGGATTATACGAGGAGAAAATTAAAAACCTATAAGTAACATAATTAACGTTAACTTCAGGATGAAGTTCCTTGAAGAGGGGAAGTATGTAATGACCCATATTAATTACAATAATAGTAATTATAGTAAGTAATAACAATAATAAAATAATAGTAATAATGATGATAAATAGATAAATATTTAAATAGTACAATAATATAAAGTAAATAAATAAAAATAATCACTATTATTAACAAAAGGGTAAAATGAAAAGATAAGTTATCGATGAATCAATTAAGTTAAGTTAAGATATCAAAATAATCACTTTATTATTAATAAAAGGGTAAAACAAGAGAAGATAAATGATGTAGTACTTAATTAAGTTAAGTTAAGATAAAAAAAGGGAAAGTTTACATGATGAGAGTGTAATCTATGCATGATGTTTATTTGCATGTATATGTAAGGAAGATGATATATATTCTGAGGGGGATAAGGAAGTAAGGAATATTTTTCTGGTGCAAGTGATGGAAAAGATAGAACATTGGCATAGTTGGTTGATTGAGGGCTCTGGGGCTCTGAGCTTGATCCGAAAATCCTTAGATGATAATTATTTCTTTAAACACACATCTTAACATTTAACTTGATTCAAAATAATTCTTGATTGTATTTGAAATATTTTCATAACACGTGTGAACCTTTTCTTATCCAAAACTTCATGAAAATATGATAATTTGTAGAATCATGTGAGATGACACAACATAAAATTAAAAAAACTCAAAAATATAACATTTGATGACGAATTTCACCTCTCCTAGGCTATATCTTTGAGTCCCCTCTCCTAGGCTATATCTCTGAGTCGCCTTTAAACAATGAGACTGCTTTTCATAATTTCAAATGCCAAAATTACAATGAAAATAGAATTAAAAATCCAATATCAAAGTCACTCTTCAATTCTAGTAATAAAACCCAAAAATAGAGTTTACCATTGAATTCCTCTCAAAATTATGAGAAAAATGAGTATAAACTCGACCATATTATGAACTGACTCAATTTCACCTTCTTTACACGCCAAACGATGCACTATGACACTCATAAATGGAAATATTGAATAATGTTTTCACAGAAAACATCTTAGCACAAAACAAACATCACCATCGTGTTCCTCTTGAGAAACTAAGAAAAATGAGTATAAACATGCTTATATTTGGACATGGTGCTCCATGGCATGCAAATCAAGACAAACTCATTATGCTTGCTCTCCTTGGAACACGAACCAATGCACTATCTGTATATTCCTTATACTCCATGCCGAAATCAAGATATTTGTCTACTCGTACTCCGTGATGTGATGGCGCATTGGGTTTCATGCCCATTTAATAGGGTGCGGGCCCCCAACTCCCATTCAAACCCCACACATCCATTTAAATATTATTTGTTGGATTGGTTATAACAACACAACCTTAYGRCACAATGATTGACGCGCTATATGTTAAGTCACGGGTTATGTATGGTGGGAGGTYCGAGGTTCAATCCCTGCGAATTCTGTTTGGCATATTTCATTTATATATGTCAATAAATATATTGATATSCACCCAAATATTTGATGGAATCGTTAGCTCGTTTGGTTATGGCATGTTGTTAAGTCGTTAGCCTAGTGCTAGGAGGTCGGAAGTTCGATTCCTTCTGACTCCAACCATTTTGATCCTAGGCCAACTTGGTCTTTTCGAAGGTGCCATGTGGCACCATATGATTGGTCCATGTGGCACCCTACAATTGGTCCATTTGTTGCCAATTGTACAGTCTATGCCACTTGTCACTTGTCTAGTCAGATGCCACGTCAACTGTACAATGTGCCATGTGGTGCTTTATGATGTTTCCATGTCAACATATTACATATGTACGACCCTTCAATGTGTCACTCTTCCAGTGGTGACACATGTCACATTTGACTTTTGACCCCGTTGACCAAAATTTGACCAACCATAACTTCTTCATACGAACTTCGTTCGAGGCGATTTTTTACTCATTGGAAAGCTATTTACGAGATCTACACAATGACTTCATTTTAGAGAACATTTGAGATGATCAAATTTTGAGAATTTATGGATCCTTCTGGATCTCTTTGGGCGTTATAGACCCTTCTCGATCACACCTTCCCATTGAATAATTTTTGGTCCTCCAAAAGTATGAATATTTCAACAACTTAGTGATGAGAACTCTTACTCACTCTTCCACCTTAGTTAAATGCTCTTATTCAGTAACTTAGTGATGATGAATCTTCTTCACTCTTCCACCTCGTTGAATATTCTGGGACTAATTTCTTATCTTGGACTTGTTCATTCTAGATCAATGTACTTCTGTCTACTTCTCTGAATCATCGCTCTAACTTTGGCTTCTGGAAATAGATCTAACTATGGTTCTTTGTTCACGACTACTAGCGCTAATTTAGATCTAGCTCCGGTTCTGGCTCATTGATTCCTTCATCAAAAATTTTTTCTCGTTGATTCTCTATTCTGGAATATCCAAATTTGAATCATGTACTCAACATCCAGTCCCATATCCTTCTCTGTTGAAGATAGTCTATCTAAAAAATCATAAAAAACAAGTTGAATGCTGATATATGCCTTGCCCATTTTGAATCATTGTTCCTGTGCTGCTGATGTATCTGTAGGAGTCTCTGAATGAATTCCCTATCCATTTCCTCTCTCCTTGCCTAAAAGAAACTCTTAACATGTTCTCCAAAAACATATGTATCATTTGAATTGCTTCTATTCAAAGTATACATCTACATGAACATGACATAACATCTTGGAGATACTTATAACATACATATTTACAAGTAATTACCTCTTATCTTTACAAAGACGATTATTCCTTTACCATCTTTAGGAAGATTTACATTACTTCGATTCTCTTCCCTCTCTTGATCTACATGCTCCAACTACATGCACGCTTCCATTCCTTCGCCTTTGGTACTTCAGAATAATAATTTTAACTTAGACAAATTGATCCATATGCAGTCATTTAGCTGATAATAAGATCACCATTATTGTCTTCACTGTTGTCGAAAGGCTTTAGAAATCCCCTATAAGATCCCTCTCACTCTTATAATTTTTCAAAGAGTGGCTATATAGAAATCCCTACGAGATTCTTCTCACTCTTGAATAAAGTGGTTATATAGAAACCTTTACAATATTCCTCTCACTCTTAACATTTTCTAATGAGTGTCTAACAAAACTTATAATACAACAATAGAAATTGAATTTTAAAAAGGTATTTATATATGCATACTATCTTTGCAATTTTTACAAATATACATATTTACAAATTATTTCCACAATGGAATTTTTTTAATAGATGGTTTCTTCATGGACTCATTCTTCCTTTGGTACTGAGAGGAGTCTCATAGCTTCCTGTCTCTGACAATGTCTTTGACGTTGATGTTGAATATGACATTAAATTTGACATTGAATTTGATGTTGAATCCAGGAAACTATTGGACCCAATTATAGGTATACCCAGTAACCTATATAACTTCTCCTTTATAACACCAAGCACTACTCTCATGTCCTGTGTAGATTCCTTTAAATACACAAGTACCTGCCCATCCTGGAACACAAATGCATATCCTTAATCCTCAAAAGTTACAACTGAGTGTAGGTTTAATTTCAAATATGGAACATATAACATATGTTCTATTCCCATAAATCCTCCTGACTCGAGCTAGAATTTTACATATCCAAACCCTCTTATTGATTTTTTGGTGTTAGTTCCAGATCCTACATAGAAATCTGTGTCAATTTTTGAGAAAGTAAGGAATATTGATCTCATTCCTGTCATGTGGGGAGATGAGACACTATCCATGAACCATACCTTGATGTCTTCATATGTCACACTGTTAAGACCAACCATTAAAAATTATTCTTTCTCGAATCTTTCAACAAGACTATTAACTTCACTTGGGGTTGCTACATGTTTTCTTGCAAGTGCCTTTACATGTTCCCGGTTCTGCTTCAGACATAAGTGTAGATAAAGTGTCCAATACTTCTCTATCCGATGTCCACTCTTACCATAATAAGAGCAGAGTTTCTTGTTCCTATCTTGGAACCACAATCCCTTATTGTCATTCCCCCTTTTCCTTTGTCTTGAGAAATGGCCTTTTCCATTGGCCTTCTTCTTGGATGGATTTTCTTGCAAGGACTGTTTTCTTTGACATTTCACCATATTATGGTTACTAGTTCCACAGAAAGCACATGGATACTTAGACCATACATTTATACCAATATTACTAGTGGGAAATGTCTTCACTCCCTCTTTAAAATGCACATATCTTCCTGGAGATGTCTTGTATTTGTTACCTTTCCCTGGGCTGGAAGGAAAGACCAAATTCTTATGAAGGACCTATTCATCTGAAGTTATCCTTACTTCAACCTTCCTTGAGCATTCTCCATCTTGATGGGGAGAATAAGAATACGAGGAATCATCTTTCTCAATCATACCTTTTGAAGGAGATAATTTCTCTTACATAGGGGAATTTTCATTCTCTACTTGTCCAGCTTCATAGAATAGTGCTAATATCTGATCCTTTGCTTGCAACATTCTTTCCAACTCATGAAAAATACTTCTATAGAATTCTTCATGACATATTAATCGATCTTAAATATTTTTCTTCTCCTCCTCAAGATATTGTAATTGCATCCTTAATTTAGAATTTTCCTTATGAATTTGTCGGTCAATGTCCTTTTGGAGCCTTAACTTCATGAGGGATTTACCCATGTTGTCTTCTACATCAAGAGAACTGTGTTGGGAGCCTTCAAAACCTTCACCAACTTGAGTTTTGTACCTCATCACATCAACTTGCAAATACTTATAAAAAACAAGCTTTGATACCAACTTGATCCAAAAATCCTTAGATGTTAATTATTTCTTTAAACATACGTCTTAACATCTAACTTGATTCAAAATAATTCTTGATCATATTTGAAAGATTTTCATAACACGTGTGAACCTTTTCTTATCCAAAACTACATGAAAATATGATAATTTGTAGAATCATGTGAGATGACATGAAACAAAATAAAAGAATTCAAAAAGATAACATTTTATGACGGAATTCACCTCTCCTAGGATACATCTCTGAGTCCCCTTTAAACAATGAGACTGCTTTTCATAATCTCAAATGTCAAACTTACAATGAAAATAGACTTACAAATCCAATCTTGAAGTCACTCTTCAATTATGATGCTCAAACCCAAAAATAGAGTTTACCATTGAATTCCTATCGAAATTTTGAGAAAAATGAGTATAAACTCAACCATATTCTGAATTGACTCAATTTTACCCTGTTTACACGCCAAACAATGCACTATGACGCTAAAAAATGGTAATCTCGACTAATAATTTCATAGAAAAAATATTATCACAAAAAAACATCACCATCATACTCCTCTTGAGAAACTGAGAAAAATGAGTATAAACATGCCTATATTTGGACATGGTGCTCCATGGCATGCAAATCAAGACAAAATCGTTATGCTTGTTCTCCTTGGCATGCAAACCAATGCACTGTCTATACCTTCCTCGTACTCTGTTCCGACCTTAGTATCTCTATCTTCTCGTACTCCATGATGTGATGGTGCATTGGGTTTCATGCCCAATAAATAGGGCGCGGGTCCCCAACTCCCACATGAACCCCACACATCCATTTGAATGTTATTTGTTGGATTGGTTGTAACAAAACAACTGTATGGTACAACAGGTTGCGCACTATATGTTAATTCATGTGTTATGTATGGTGGCAGGTTCAGGGTTCAAGCCTTTCGGACTCCATTTGTCATATTTCATTTATATATGTCAACAAATATATTGATATCCACCCGAATATTCGATGGAACCATTAGCTCGTTTGGTTATGGCATGTTGTTAAGTTGTTATCCTGGTTCTAGGAGGTCAGAGATTCCATTCCTTCTGACTCCAACAATTTTTATCCTAGGACAACTTGGCTTTCTCGAAGGTGCCACGTGGCACCATATGATTGGTCCACATGGCACCCTATAATTGGTCCACATGTTGCCAACTATATGGTCAATGCCACTTGTCACTTGCCTAGTCAGATGCCACATAAACTATATGATGTGCCACATGGCACTCTATGATGTTTCCATGTCAATTATATATATGTACGATCATGCCATGTGTCACCCTTCCAGTGGTGACATGTGTCACCTTTGACTTTTGACCTCGTTGACCAAAACTTTCACCGGCTATAACTTCTTCATACGAACTCCGTTTGAGGTGATTTTTGCATCGTTGGAAAGATGTTGCTGAGATATACACAATGAATTCATTTTCAAGAAAATTTGATACAATCAAATTTTGAGCATTTCTGGATCTTTTTGGATCTCGTTGAGCATTCTAGATCCTTTTGGATCATAGTCATAATGACTAAGGGGATTGGTTGGGAGGAGAGTCATACCCCACATTTTTTTTGTGGTCAGCGGGATCAAATCTTGGATGCAATGGATTGATAGGTATGGAGTGTGTTAAGCCCCAAATTGTGAGACATTACCGCTTAATTGGGGCATATTACATTAGTATTGTTATTTTATTTATGTCATCTTGGGTCCATTAGTTTTAATTATACCTCCTAGTCTCCTATATATACCAAGGATACCTTTTCATTTGGATTCATATTGTATTTGTGAATTCATATGATGTATAAGGAGGTTGCCCCTCAAAGAGGCTTATTATCTGAATTTATCTCTTTTTCAAGGCATGGAGTACTTATTATGAGGTTTTATGCTATTTTGATATGTTAAAATAATAGGTGTGCTTGTGTCACCGTAGAAAATATATCAATATTGTCACCCAACCATAGGCACAAAGGCCACCCCCAAGAACCTTAACCTTGAAACACAAAATTATTCCAGAAGAAAACCCTATAACTAATAGCCAACTAAGGTAGCGTACCTCTCTCCAAATCTAGTGTACCAAGTAGAAAGTCCAAACCATAACCAAAGACCAAGTCACTATTGCAACAGTTGCAGTTCTCCTCTAGTCATGCACACCACTACTCCTTATGAGGTCATGAGAGTGAGTAAGTGGAAATGAGCTCAAGCGCCCTCTATTTATAGTCCTCTAAGTGACCTAACCTGGG
>JASDQU010204127.1:0-18863 GCA_032191745.1 Picea mariana
TTGGGGAAAAGTAATTTGAGGGGCCACTGTTACAGTACCTCGGAATATGTATCGTTCAGTGTTTCCAGCTTAGAAGGAGCACTATTATATTTATCATGCTCAGCAGTGAAGAAATTAATTTTGACCACCCATTTTTGTGTTAGATGCACTAGACACAGGGTGATTTATAGGCTCAAAGGAATCCCTAAGATAGCTTTGTCAGTTATAATAATTACATGAGAGCATTGTTTTAGTTCCTTTCTTAGCATAAAGAGTTACTCATGCATTCTAACATTAATGGCTACCATTACCATTACGCATGCCTACATTGATTGCTGTTGTTATGCATGCTCACATTTATGTCCCTCTCACTTATGATATCTTTTGTAACTCCACCTATGTTTAGTACTTAGTAACTCCCACTCATATGCGTGTCACTCAAGGAGTATTGTAACTCCTCTTTTCTACAAAAAAAAAAGTGATAAAAGGACTCTTGGGCAGTAGAGATGGGGTTTTGGAAGTGTACCATTGCAGGTAGTTTGGAAGAAACCATTTGGGCCAAGATAAGTAAGTGTCAATACTGCCTTGGATTTCGCCTGACTTGACATCCATACCTTCTTGGGACAGTTTCAGACTTGATGTGCTGGGGATTCAGAGCATTCAGGTGTTGTTACTAGTAGCTACTATTGGTTTTTTCCCTTCTGTTACTGCTATAGAATCTGCTATCACCTCTACTGCTGGAAAATTGCTGGAATTTCTGTTGTTAGTGCTGAATCTACTGTTGTAACTTGTTGGATTTACGGTTATTATGAATGGGTTTTTTCTGTCATTTGTTGCTGTCAGCACCTATCAGTTTTCAGAGTTTTGAACAAAAAATATCAGATTCCAAGTTTGGCTCATAACAATCTTTCAAGGGTTTCAGAACTCTAGCTGACTTGTCATCATGGAAGGATGGAAACCCACCACGATGGGCTGGATGGAAGATTCCTCCTAATCAGCCCTCTGATATCCTGGATCTCTGGAAAGTATTGGTGAATGCTCTGAAACGTTATGGTCCCTTTTTAGGGAATCTCCTGACTTCCTTTCATGGGGCCATCTTTCAAGGAGATTCTATGTTAAAGAAGGATACATGAATCTCCTATCCCGAAACAGTCCAGGTGGCATCCCTGGTCTTAGATGGAATCTGATTTGGAACTGTCTCTATCCCTACTATTTTTTTCATGGCTTTTGACTCGCAATAAACTGCTTACTGCTGATAACCTTATTAAGAGCGGAATCGTTGGCCCATCCTACTGTGTCCTTTGCAAATCTAGCTTCCCACCTATTCCTGGATTGTCCCTTTGTCCTTTCTATGTGGTCTCTAGTCCTCTCTGAAATTTCTCCCCCCACATCCTTGTGTTCCAATGCTTGGAGTCACCTCTTTGTGGAAGGGTATAGCTCATACCCTGGACTTCTCAAGGGCAAACCTGTGATCAAATCTCCGTGGCTTTTGATGCCAAGGTTCATTTTGTACAAAATAATGTTTGATAAACCTATGCAAGCAGGGCAATGCTAACAGATTCTTAAGAAAAACAGAACGTAAAAATGGCACACGTACACAGTACACAAGGGATTTACGCTAGAAACCCTTTACTGGGAAAACCAGCAATCTCAGAGCCACACCTCTTTCTCATTATTAACAAAACAGTTCACAATACAATATTTAGGTATTCTGCATCATTAATCAACCCTAATCCACCAAGCGGTATTAGATTACAGCCTACACCCTAATCCTCATATCAGGATGCAGAGTCTACCTGCAAAGATATCCAACAACATTACCTTGGCCAAACCAGTCAACCTGGCCATTAGAGGCACTTTACAATGGAGACAAAAAACCACTTAAATAGGCTTCCTTCACATGAATACCATGGGCTAAAACCATGTGCCACCATAAACCACCTACAGTAAACCCACCCTTTACCGAGTCAAATTAACCTAACACATTCCATGGAAGATCTGGCTGAATAGAAATTATTTAATCTTTAATTGTAAAGGAGAAAATACAGAYCACAGTCCAAAYTAAAAAATTTAGCATAGCTCCCCCAGGGGTGTAGATCAGTTGGCGATAGAGTGCACTGTTAAGGCAGTCCTTGCAACATCACCGGTTCAAACCTCGCCTAGCCCGTGTGTCGTGCTTGGAGGGTGTGCAGTGCAACAGGAGGTTATAGTGGTAGCGGTCGGAATTGACCCCGTGTCACACGAGTACGAGCCCGCCCTAATTGCCGATTCCACCAGCCAAAAAAGAAAAAATTAGCATAGCTGCAATCAGAAAAGCGGTGATGGCAATATTTCAGGGTGCAAAGGAAGCTCCCAATCTTACTAAAGTCTGAGAGAAAAGTTGGTTGCACACTGCACCTATGTTACCAAGAGCGCCCCCCCCCCGCTATGAAGCTCAAAAGCTCGCTCCAAGTTGGAGCGCGCCCTGGCCTACTCATGGTCGCTCCCTGCCAATCTGGAAGCATCGCGCTCCAGAATTTTTGCAGAGTGCTCCAAGGATGCCATGGGCACACTCTCACCATGCTTCGTGCATGTGCTCCAACGACAGAACTGGACGCTCTGGCACATAACCAAAAAAACACATTTTTTTTTTATAAAAAAAAATTATAATTTATGAAAGGGGTGGGTCCTACCCTAGGCTTAGGGTTTAGGGGAAAGAAAGGAGGAGAATAAAGGAGTTATTCCCCCTCCATTCTCCTCATTCTTTCATCTATGTTTGCTTGAGCTTGGAGAGGAGGAGAGAGAAAAGAAGAGCTTGGAGAGTGCAGATTTGTGAGAGCTTGGAGGAGAGAGCAAAGGAGAGCTTGGAAGAGTTAGCAAAGAGGAGCTTCGAGGAGAGAACAAAGGCAACCATCTATCTCAAGTTTCATCTTTCAAGTTTCAAGAGCTAAAGAGGTAAGCCCAAACCCCAACTCCCTCATTTCCTTGGGTTAACTTTGTTAAATATTTATGGGTTTTTTCTCCTCTCCTACTCTTTCCCATTCCTTCTTCTCCCTCATTTCATTGCAAGTTGTTCATCTAAAACTTGAGGAAAATTTTGGTTCTCATGGTCTTGGAGGGGAATAGGCATTGGAGGGAAGAAGAGGATAGTGGTCATTTTCATGATGAGTCACAATATGAAGATGGTGAAGGGTTTGAAGAGGATGAAGAGGGCAATGAAGGTGGCAAAGCTTCATCAACACCCCGTGTGGAAATTTGTGACAAAAGTTGAGGATGGGAGAAGTGGTGAAACAGTTAAATTTTTTTGTCCTCGTGATTTTCATGATGGAAAACCTTTTAACAGTTCATATACTCATGTGAGGAGGCATCTTTGTTGTGTAGTGAATAGTGATGACAGGAAGGGGGCCATTGGGAGAGGCAAAAATACATAAAGATAGAGTAAGTTGCACAAAGAAAGCATGGTAAAAAACAAAAGCTTCACTCCAATGCCTCATCTAAATTTGGTGGCAACACATCTCCATCTCATGGTTCTGAAACCTCTGGATCTAGAAGAACAATAGCAGATTTTCGTAATATTGGAGGCTGTTAAAATATTCGATGTGCTTGTTTTACCATAGACAACATCACAATATTGTCACCCAATCATAGACACGCAGCCACCCCCGAGCACCATAACCTTTGCTCAATAGAATGATTCCGGAAGCAGCACTAGAACCAACAGATAACTAAGAGAGCGCATCTTTCTCCAAAGATAGCATACCAAACAGAAAGTCCCAAAACCACAGAACAAGAACAATACTCAACTGCAGCAGTTGCAGTTGCGGTTACCAAGAATACCACCAAGAATGTCATCAAGAATACCACCAAGAGATACTAAGAGGTAGGGTGCATATCTTAAGGCTAGATAGCACTAGAGAGGGAGTCCAAGAACCACCCCAGAAGATCCACCTTCCATCCTTGCAGCTACAGCTCCAAACTTGCGCCATGCTTGAGAGAGAGTGAAGTGTGTGACTACAAATGGCCTCAAGCGCCCTCTATTTATAGTGGTTCTTGTCACCTGTCTAGGCCGACTTGTCCTTTTAGAGGCTAGTACTTAAATATTAATTCTTTTACTAAACCGACTTGTCTTCTAGGGTTTTTACACATCTGTTTAGGGTTTCTCTTGCTTCCGGAATATTCTATTCTAGCCAAAGGTTACATATGGAGGTTAATACGTCCCACGGCGACCATAATATCAACAGAGGTAGGGATGAGGTGGATGCAAAAGTGGTCTAGTTTCTCTATGCTTGTGGTATCCCATTCAATGTGCTTCGCTCCCCCTATTGGCATGATCTTGTCAAGGGAATCAACAACGCCCCCAAAGGATACAAGAACCCCTCCTATGAGAAAGCCAAAACTGTGTTACTTGACAAGGAAAGAGCAAAAATCCAAAGACCTCTAACACGGTTTATAGATGATTGGGGGGACTTTGGGGTATCATTGTATCGGATGGTTGGACAAATGTTAGAAACCAACATTTGATCAATGTTCTTGGTGTTTCTGCTACCGGCGCAGTGTTTCTTGAATCTTCTCAATCATTGTATCTTCTCAAAATATTGCAGAGATCCTATTGAAAACCATTAATGATGTTGGTCCTTCTAATGTGATTCAAGTAATCACTGATAATGCAGCAAATTGTAAGGGAGCAGGTAAAATCATTGAATGAGCTCATCCACACATTTTTTGGTTTGGATGTTTGGTGCACACCTTGAACCATTTGATGCATGATATTGTCAGGCATAAAGAGTGTGGATGGATTAATGACTTGTACAAGAGGGAAGAATCTCATCAAATTTGTCACGTGTCATACAAGGGTCAATTACTTTTATGGCACTTACTGTAGGTTGCAGCTACTTAAGATTGCAAAAACTAGATTTGGTAGCTATTACCTCACCTTTAGGCACCTATTGCAGGTGAGACAAGCTTTGGATGATATGGTGATGAGTGATGCATGGGATGGAATGAGCACTAATAGAGAAGGTGCTAATGCAGTGAATGAGACATTTCTTGACAGTCAGTTTTGGTCACAAGTTCGGTATGTTTTGCAATTCACCAAACCAATTCATAACATGATTAGGTTTGCAGATTCAAATCAACCAATCATTAGAGAGGTGTATGAGCAAATGGATAGCATGTTAGGGCAGATTAAAGACGTTGTTGAGCCTAGAGATGTTAACCTGTATAATCATATTTGTGTAGAGGTGTAAAAATGGTGGGAAATGCTAAATATTCCACTACATGCCTTAGCATTTGTGCTAACACCTAAATACTATCATGTATCATGGATTTCATCACCAACACTTGGTGGTGGATCCAAGAAAAAACCACACCAAGATCCAAAAGTTCAAGCTGGATATATGAAAGCATTAGAAAAATTGGTCCCAGACGAGGAGGAGTGTGACACCATACGAAGACAATTGAGCCAGTACATCCTTAGCCATGGTGCCTTTGGGACGAACCTTGCAATTAGAGAATGAGGGAATTTGAATTCTCTCGTGTGGTGGAACATGCACGGCGGTGCTAACCCACAACTGCAATGTTTGACAACACGGGTGCTTTCACAGGTGGTGAACACTTCTTCTACAAAGAGGTGTTGGAGCACCTCCAGTTTCATCCATAACGTCAAAAGAAACAAGTTGAATGTAAGTCGGTTAGAGAGCTTGGTTTATGTTCATTACAACTTGTGATTGTTGTCCCATTACTGTGAGAAGGCGAAGATGGATAAAAACTTGAAGCATTGGGACAACAATCTAGAGGAGGATAATTTGCAGGATAGAGTATTGCTTTTAGAGCAATTGGAGAATGTTCTTTTGGATGATGATGATCATGTTGAGATGCCACCCCCCATCGACTTCCATGGTCCCCATGTCTGAGACTCCAAGTACAACACTAGGAGCTTCATCTTCACTTCCGCCACGGTCGTCTACATCTACTTCTGCATAGGTGACCACTTTTGTCCTTCTCAGAAGGTTCCACTACCACCATGAGGAGGTCCACGCAACAATCGTGGTGGTGGAAGGAGGATGGGATAGTTGTTTGATGTTTCTCTTTTTTCATTACTTTATATGTCATAGTCTATAGATGACAGATTCATAGTATTTAGCAACTAGCTCAGTTTAAATTTTAAACTTTATTGTTTTGGACCTTTCAATCTTCATACTTTAGTGCAGATGGCCTATTTTGTAAACATAACTATTTGGTCATGATTCATGTTATTGTTAACAATTGTTGGATTATGGATAACTAATTTCATTCCATAAGTTAATGGTCTACTTTCTATTATATGGCTTAAAAATTTGTATGTTGGTTTGTAAGTTTGTAATTGCTAGAATCTAGATGGTTGATGCCCGAATGATTAATCATTGATGTACTATGGATGCCATTACTATCTTATATTAATGTACAAATATGCATGGTTTCGTATATTCTGCAGCTAATTTATCTTTTTGCATGTTTGTTAAATATAAACGCAATATATATATATATATATAACACAAATGCTCTCGCTCTCGAGATTTTTGGAAAATGATGCTCCCAACGCTCTCGCTTCGCTCCACGCTCTGGAAACATAGCACTGCATAGTTAGAATCTTCTGGACTGGATCTTCATCCCAGCTTCTATCCATCCTCACATTCTCCCTTCCATTTAGAACCCCCAGAAGAAACAATTGATGGAGAAAATCTCAAAACAAGTACATACTGCAATTTAATGGCACTGCAAAAGGATATCTTGGTCCCACAGAAGCAGGAGGTATAACCTTTGATCCGCGAACAAATGAGATGCAATACCCTTGGAATATAGGGACTCCAATAACAACATGGCATGAACTTTTGCAGTGTTAAGGGATTAGAAATCCTATCTCATCTTAGAGAAAGCCTTCCAAAGCAATGGCTATAACTTCCCCAAATCAATAAATCCTTCCTTAAGGTTTGTCATCCAAAAACCTGCCCTCCCACATGTTGGACGCAGGCCTGTTTTGAGAAAGGAAGTCTATTCTAGACTCGAAAATAGGTCTTTAGAAAATTATGATTGTTGAGAGACTGTTGATTGTAATAAGGTGATAGAAGAGTCAAATAAGGTAGATTTTGAGGGTTAGGTCATGGGTTGAGGAACCTGGTGTGATCTAGTCCGCCTCATAGAGGGTTCTCACCATCGATCTTGATTGTATTACTGAGATGTCATGCGCACAGCGCAAGATTTTGCAGCAGATTAAATAAAAGAGCAGAGAAGCCAAATCTTTGTAGACGTAGCCCCAAGAGGGGGTGAACCACGGTAATCCTTGTGTTTTGTGTGATGATGGATGAATGTTTACTTTCTGTTAATGATTAGATTATTAATGAATGATTAAACTGGATGTATCAGCATGCATGCCTAAGGTTAAAGATGAATAAATCCTAGAAATACTTAAATCATTAATAAGGTTAATACATGAAGAAGGAAGGACACCACCACAGATCCCCACTCATTCCTAGACTGCAAACACCTGGGTATTGCACTCACCCATAAAAGCTATCTCGGGTGAGACTGCGTTGTGCACCCTGTGCGCAGTGTTGCCTTCTGGTTTACCAAGAGGACCGATAGTTTTTTAAGGTTTTGTTGGAACCCTGTTGAGATCCGAACCTGGGTCGACCCAAGAAGAGGTAAGAGGAAGAAGATCCAACCAACAAATGGTTTCGTTGCCGGCTGGAACTGCACAGAATTGAGTGGACGGGATCCATGGAAGAAACACGCAGAGAATGAAAGTATAGAAGGGAATGTTCAGACCATGGAACCCAAAAAAGGCGAAGATCGAAAGATGGTTGAAAACAAAGGAACTTGAGTTTGCGCAGAAGGGCAACAGAAACCCTAAGTTAACACAGTGCAAATATCTCGACAAATATGTGTTTAGCGACTCACATGAAGTATTTTTCTGTGATTTCCTGCATTTGTTGCAGGAGTGGTTATTGAGGTTAGAAGACAACCACCATACAAATCGAATCAGACAATTGGAGTGGAATCATGTGGAGATCAGGCAGTTACAGCAAGTTAATAACAGATTTACGCGCAGTAGATTTATGGTTAAGACAGTATTGTTGCAGGATTTATCAAAGAATTTGCAATAGATATCGCGAAGTCTTACACCGCAACAGCGCAGGATTTTCTAAAAGGACCCAGAGGTAGGTACATCAGATCGATGTATACTTCAATCAAGATTTTATTATATAACAACGGGTGATTACCATGGAATCAGACAGCTAAACTTCCATCATGTATAGGGGAAGGAGGGAAGCATTGACAAGAGGTTGAGAAATGAAGGAAGAGATGGATAAGGGAAAGAAAGAGGCCATGGACCCGATCATGATGGAAGAAGATCATATAAAGCAGATAATGGCAAAAGTTGGAAAGACGCGTAGTGGAGCACCCTACCAATATAAAATGAATAACAAGAAGAGAGCCATAGCCGACACAGAGGGCTTGGCAAGCGATGAAGAAGAGGTAGAGGATCTCCGGGCTGTGGAGCAGATTGAGGAAATCCTGCGGGCAACATATGAAAGGAAAACAGGAGATCCAAGGTGAGGGACAGAAGGCAGAACTCCAATCCAGATCACCGTCAGTGTGGACCCTACAATCCCACGTGCGACTAATACACCAGAAAGAACACCAACGTTTAGACAACCGAATTTTAGTGGGGGAAAAACAACAGGACACGCATCCAATCAAGGAGCATCAATTGGGGAGCCAGTTTAGGAAGTAACAGTCAATTATCTACACCGCGCGGAGGCAGTAGTTCAACACAATTCAAAATGGAAGGACATGATCCCACAATCAAATTACCAAAATTTTGGGGAGAGGCATCAGAGGACCCTAAAAAGCACTTATTCATCTACGAGAAGATCTGGGAAGCAAAGCAGATCATAGATGAGGATACAAAACTTGCACAATTAACTATCACACTAAGAGACCGCGCACTGGACTGGTACATGAGCCTGGATGTAAACAGTCCACCAGGAGTAACAAAGACTATCGCAGACGTGAAAAAACTACTGATAAACAAATTTCAGAAGCCCAACTCAAAGGACCAGTATATGAATGAAATGATTGAAATCAGGCAAAAACCAGGTGACTCTGTTTGGGAGATTGATCAGAGGTTTAAACATCTGAAAGGTAATTTGAAGTATGCAATTACTGACATGCAACATAGGCACTTATTTGTGAACTCATTGTTACCACATTTGAAATACCCGTTAAGACAGTAGAATTTTCAAACTCAGGCAGAGGCTCTGGAAGCAACCTTACTGTTGAATTTAATGCAACTGCAAGAGACATTCTCCCTGGAGGATGGCTTAAGACCCTAGTTGTGAACTAGGGCCCCCAGTACACTCCTGGGGTTCTTGGTCTGGGACCAAACAGTTAGAGCCATGGCAAAAGACCCTTGTAAGGGCCCCCAGTAGATAACTGGGGTTCTTGATCTAGGACCAAGCAGTAAAGACCCTTGAGAGGGACCTCAGTAGATAACTGGGGTTCTTGGTCTGGGACCAAGCAATAAAGACCCTTGTAAGGGCCCCTAGTAGATAACTGGGGTTCTTGGTTTGGGACCAAGCAGTTAAGTCCCTAGATATGTCTAGGGCCCCTGAACGTGATCCAGGGTACCCATGTCTAAGGCATGGGTTGATCCTGGGTCTTGTACCTTGGTGGATAAGACCCCAGATATGTTTTGGGGCAACCTGGTCCTTGATCAGGTAGTTGTTGGTGTGTGACCCTCTTTGAAGGCGGGCATGACCACATGAGGGATGTATCCCATATGCAGTGATGATAAAGTTAAAAAAGCCACCTCGAGAATTATATGGACAAGTATTGTCACCAAGCAACCCTACCTAAGCCCCCTCACCCTTGGTTTTTGAGTTTGAGTTTATTTTGGGTTTTTGTATTTTTGCTTTAGGGGTTAAATGAAAAATATTAATTAAATAATATAGCATATTTATATTAATTAATTATGTTATTTTATCTTTCATTAGCCTAACCCTGGTCTAAAGTATAAATAAGACCCTTCCCCTCTACTTTTTACTCACTCATATTTTCTCTTCCTCATAAGTGTGGTGTATTGCTCTCTTGAGCCTGCAGCGTCCTTGTAACAGTTTTGCAACCTCCTTTTGACAGTGTGCCTTCTTGGACTGTGTGCAGCCTTCTTGTGACAGCCTCCCTTCGTTAGCAGCTCAGCCTCTCTCTCTTCTTCTGCTACCTGGTCCTTGCTTCAATTGCATATTGTTGTGTGGGTGTTGAGGGTGTCTTTTCCTCCACTGAAAGTGTTGATCTTTGTTGTCCTTCTTGATTGTTACCAGCCGGCCCCCTCCTTCTACAAGTGATACCTTCATTGCAGCATGTCGTCCCCTCTTTTAGGACAGATCTAGGATCTGGAAGGCCATGGCACCTTAGAGGGGTGACTGGACAGGCAGTCGTCCCTCCCTTTTCTGGTAGATTCTTTGTGTGAGGGTTTGGTTCCAGAATTGACTGTGAGGGTTTGGTTCCAGAATTGACTGTGTGAGGGTTTGGTTCCAGAACTTGCTATGTAAAGTTTTTGATTCCAAAAATTGTTGTAAGGGTTTTTTTGCCGAGTCTTGTGAGAGTTTTACCCTTGGTGGCTTGGTTGTCCTAATTTCTCTTGGTATGAGATCTAACCCTTGAGGTAGATCCAAGATTTCTGAGACTTATCTGAGCATACTTTAATGGATCATTATCTCTCGTAGTTGTCATGCTCTTCTTCATTACAGAGGTAAGTTCATCAAGAGATAAGTTCAGATCTATATTTGCTCATGCTCAAATTTGTTTTATTCAACCTAGATCTATTTAATATGCATGTTCAGCTTTACCTACTGTTTATCTAACTACTGTTAATGATTAAGAAGTGTCTTCAAGTTCAGATCTGAATGTCTATGGTTCAGATCTATATAGTTGCATACTCAGAATTTATTTATACCTAACTGTTGTGTATGATCTGAAGTACTAGTTCAGATCTGAATATCTTTATCACAAAGAAGTTGCTATTATTTAGATCTATTTATCTTGCTTACTCAGAAATATTTATCCAACTTAGATCTAGTCTCTTGATCTATTTTATTTCTGTTCTAAGTTGATTTAATTCTAGATCATTGTTGTACTATCTAACAGAAAAATTAAAAGACACTGTTTTTCTGGTTTTTCTTCCCTATTTTTTAACCACTGGAAGAAAACCAGTATCAAAAGACAGATCCAGCAATAGAGGAGTTGAAGGAAGATCTGAAGAATTTAACATTTCCACTTAACCAGAATAAGGGCAAAGAGAAAAGAGAAGTCGTTTGGTGTACCCTATGCAGGACAAAAGGGCACCATAAGAACGAATATCCAACTCTCGCGCAGTATATGGCAACAGGAGTACCAAACCCCTTGCCAACAGAAGGACCATGGTGCGAGATTTATAAAACGCATCGGCATGATCCATATCATTATCCAATGATGCAGAAGTATAAGACAGTACCCAAAAGTTCATATTGCAATTTTTGCAAGTCAGTGTGTCATGATGATAAGGATTGTAGGACGATGGAGCTGATGAGAGAAAGAACTTCAGATACTTATAGGGTGCAAGCAGAAATGATGACAGGACAAGCTCCACCTCAGTTCAACCAGGTACCACCACCAAACAATAATGTACAGCAGCATTACAACAATGCGCAGCCGCAATACAATAATGCGCAGCCACAGTATAACCCCGCGCAGTATAACCAGGTACCGCAGTACAATGCACCGCAAGGAAATCGAGGTGGATACATAGGTGGAGGACGAGACAGAGGACCAGTAGTGTGCCACAACTGCCAACAACCAGGACATTATGCAAGGGATTGTCCACTTCCACCGGCAACATGTATGTACTGTCGCGCAGCAGACCATGACACAGAACACTGTCCAACACTCTTGGGAAAGATCCAAGAAAAAAGGAACCAAAACAACCAAAATGTCCAGTGGATCTCTGCATAAGCTAGGGATGATGGGAGAAACATCAATATAGTCACTCGAGGAGGAGCTAAGACGGGAACTGATGAAGTAAAACAAGATCCAGCGCAACACCAATGGGTTAAGAAGAATATTGAGCCACAGAAGTAGTTTGATGCACGAAAAGAAAAGGAAACAGTTAAGGAGGCCAGACAGGAGTTTCTCAAGCAAAATGTTGCCTCTACATCAGTCGCGCAGCAAACTCAGAACTCACCGTCATACAAGATGCCCTCCTCAATGGACCACACCAGTAAATGACAACCTTTAGAGCAAGTAAGTACCATAAAAACTTTTCTGCAATCCTGTGATAAGTTATTGAAGGATCCATCACCTTTTAAGATCTTACAAAATCTGCTAGAAAGATGCAACACAGAGGTAGAAGGAAAGTTAGCGCATAAAACAGTCAATCATCTCCATACAAGAAGAAGGACAAGCAGGGAATTCAAACTAAATGCTAATATTGGGGACTTTAACATGGGAGATATTATACTGGACTTAGGCTCTAAAGTAAATGTCTTACCTAAGAAGACATGGCAGTTTATGGGAGAACCCACACTAGGCTATTCACCTGTCCAGTTGAAATTAGCAAATCAACACAGAGTGTTACCAACTGGAAGGCTTAAAGGTGTGACAGTAGATTTGGATGGAGTGCACACTATGGCAGATTTTGAAGTAATAGAGATAGTAGATGGCACAACACCTTACCCAACATTGCTTGGATTGGATTGGGCATTTGATAACCAGGCTATAATCAACCTGAAGACAAGAAAAATGACCTTTGAATCAGGCGAATATAGAGTCAATGGACCCTTCAGAAGGAGAAAGGTTTGTAGAGGCTAGTTGTTTGGATCTGGAGGAAATAAACCAGTTGTACAGAACCACCGAGCGAGAAGAGGATTATGTTAACCCAACTACAGATGGGGTACTCAGTTGGAGAAGCATTACATCATGTGCTTCCGACTTAGACACGGGTTTGGAGAATTGGCAACAACGACTACATGAAGTTTCCACAAGAAGGTGTGCAAGAATAGATCGCGCAATAAGATGGGTTGGTACAGAGATAAGAGAACCTCCCAGTTTTCATGGGTTAAATGACTTAGAGGAATTTCTGACAAAAAATGAAGAGGAAGTGTTAGAAAATCAGAGACTCTTAGCCTTAGATATTGCACTCAAGGCAACACCTGCAAGATGGTGGGGTGCGCACAAAGAAACAATTCAGGACAGGTATCAGTGTAAACGACTACTGCGCATTAGATTTGGCATAGAGCAGGGGAGCAATAAAATGCCAAGGTATGATGGGCAAGGAACACCAGTGGAACACTTGGAGAAGTGCAGAACATAGTGGAGGATGATACCACCAGAGGAATGGCCTCATCACTTTATTCATACATTGAAAGGAATCCCATGGAGCTGGTGTATAGACCAAGAGATGTGCAGAGGCACTATAGAATGGACAGCATTACAGTAAAACTTTCTAGTAACTTTCTCATTTGAACATGAGAACCCCAACATTGATTCAGCATTGAAGTTGATACGGGGAATGATATTTATTGATGAACCAGAGGTTGAAATCATGACAGAATATCAACAACAGAACAAACAGACAGTCAAAGAACTACTCGCATGCTATCACGTTGAAGAGGAAGCACGAGATGAAGATGATCCAGGCAACATTCAGATTACAGAGACTGAGGGAGAAAGAGAGGTGGCAAGTCCATCTCTGAAATCAGAAGTGTTTGTCGCACCAATCAAAGTTAAGAAAGTCAACATTGGAACGAATGACAATCCTAAAATAGCAAGTATTGGAGACTATTGGGATGAACAAACAGTAGAAAGAATAACAAAGTTACTACACGAATACAGTGACATGTTTCCAACGACCTTTACAGAGATGAAAGGCATAGCAGGGGAGCTGGTGAGATGAAGATACCCCTCAAACCTGAAGCTAGACCTATCAGGCAAAGACCCTACAGATTGAATCCAGTGTAAAAACAAAAAGTGAAAGCAGAAATTGACCGAATGTTGGAAGCTGATATCATAGAACTAGTAGAGGAATCTGAATGGATCAGCCCTATGGTAGTCCAAGAAAAGAAACAAGGGGGGATAAGGATTTGTGTAGATCTAAGGAAAATTAATGATGCTTGCTTACATGACCCTTTCCCTACCCCTTTTACAGATGAGGTCTTAGAGAATGTGGGAGGCTAGGAAGCATATTCATTTATAGATGGATTTGCAGGTTACCATGAAATCAAAATAGCTCCAAAAGATAGGTATAAGACTACTTTTGCTACAGAATGGGGATCCTACCAATATACAGTCATGCCATTTGGACTGAAGAATGCACCAACCATATTTTCAAGAGTAGTCATAGTTNATATCTGGATGACTGGATTGTATATAGTCTGTTAAAGGACCATGTAGAAGTGTTAAGACTCATGTTGGAAAGATGCAGGCAATGTCAGATCTCATTAAACATCAAGAAATGCATTTTTGGTACACCTTTTGGAAGATTGTTGGGACATAGAGTGTGTAAACAAGGTTTACTAGTGGACCCTACTAAGATTGCAGTCATTGTAAATTTACCACTACCAAAGTCAGTGCGCTAGTTAGGAGCAACATTGAGACATATAGGAAATTCATAAAGGGGTATGCGTAGATTACTGCACCAATGGAAAAACTATTAAAGAAGGACACCAGATTTCAATGGAATGAGGCCTGTCGGCAAGGATTGGACACTCTAAAGGAAAAGATGGTAACAACACCTATATTAGTATTTTCAGATTGGGAAAAGACATTTCATGTGCATGTAGATGCATCAACCATATCACTTGCAGCAATTATGGCGCAGCCGAGAGCAGGGGACTTAGACCATCTTATAGCCTTTGCAAGCAGAAAATTGTCGAAATCAGAGTAGAATTACAACATCACAGAAAGAGAAGACCTAGCCATGGTATATGCACTTCAGAAATTCAACCACTATTTACTAGGTAAACACTTTAAAATGTTCGCAGACCATTCTGCCCTCAAATATCTAGTCAACAAGCCATTGCTGGGGGGGAGGATCTATAGATGGCTATTATTATTCCAAGAATTTGACTTCGAAGTGATAGTCAAACCAGGGAAGTTGAATGCAGGACCTGATCCCCTGACGAGGGTAACTAATGGAGAAGAACCTACTAACTTGGAAGACAACTTCCCCGATGCACAGTTATTTTTAGTACAGGTAATTGATGAATACTTCGTTGATATTATTCAATACTTAAGTACAGGGTTGCACCACAGGACTTTAGCACTGCGCAGAAGAAAAATCTAGTAGTCAGAGCTGCAGACTATCGACTCATTGCAGGACATTTATATAAGATGGGCGCAGATAGCATTTTGAGAAGGTGTGTATTGGAACATGAAAGGCCCAAAATTTTGGTAGAAGCTCGTGAAGGTATAGTTGGAGGACACTATGCAGGCAAAGCTACCGCGCAGAAGGTATTGCGAGCAAGATTATGGTGGCCAACAGTCCATAAAGATGCCAAGGAATAATGCCAGAAATGTAATGTTTGTCAGAGGGTTGGCAAACCCAACAGAAGGGATGAGATGCCTTTAAGACCACAAGTGACCCTGCAAGTATTTGACAAATGGGCAATAGACTTTGTTGGACCAATCAATCTACCAACAAAACGGTCAGGAGCTAGATATATCATTATTGTGACTGAATATTTAACAAGATGGGCAGAAGTAGCACCAGTCAAAGACTATAGTGCAGAAACAGCAGCACACTTCTTATTTGAACAAGTAATCACCAAATTTGGATGTCCCAGGATTTTGATGAGTGACCAAGGCACTCATTTTATCAATAATACCATCAGGGCTATGACTGAGGAGTTTGAAGTCTATCACCAGAAGAGTACACCATATCATCCTCGGGCAAATGGAACAATAGAAGCTTTCAATAAGATTTTGGAAAATGCTTTGACTAAGATCTGCAATGTTACCAAAGATGATTGGGATTTGAAAATACCAGCAGTACTATGGGCATACAGGACCACATGTAAGAGGTTGACAGGATAGACACCATTCAGATTGGTGTATGGGCAGGAAGCAGTGGTGCCATTAGAATTTCTGGTACCTAGTCTGTGCTTAGCAGCAATTACCAACATGATAGAAAGAGGTGCAGTGCAGAAGAGATTAAATCAACTAATGGAAATGGAAGAGGACAGGATTCTAGCAGGATTTTACCAGGAAGTACAGAAAGCAAAAGACAAAGCCTAGCATGACAGACATATTAAAAAGAAGAGTTTTAAGGAGGGAGACCTAGTTCTACTCTATAAGCAAATTTTTCCAACACCCTGGTAAGTTTAGAATGCATTGGCTAGGGCCATATAAAGTAAACCACCTTAGGCCAACTTTATCTGCCCTACATCCATGGTGTCACTGATAAAATCACCAAATTTCTTTACTAAAAAGAATATTCGAACCATCTTCAGACCTTACAAAACCATGAAGAACCTCTTTAATAATGTAGAAGATAAATCCAAAACCCTCTTACATCAAGGTGTTTATCAAATTCATTGTTCTTGTAGTGTTTCATATATCGACCAAACAGGTCAGCCTAAAAGAACCAAGCTCAAGAAACATATAGTTGATACTAACCACAACTGCACCTCTAAATCAGTGGTAGCTAAGAATTTTGCTTTTACTAATCACCACATTTGCTTTGACCAAACCAATGTCTTAAGCTAAAACCCACCACTTTTCTACCAAACTTATTAAGAAAGCTGTTGAGATTGAGAAGAACTCAAACAATATCAACCATGAAGATGGTTATAAGCTTAGCCAAATCTAGCAACCGATCATTAATTCCCTTTGCATCCTTGTAGAAACCTCTTAATTCCATGTCCCCCTCTTCCCTATCTCTTTCTTTTTCCTTTTTTTGCCTCTCGGTTAATGTCCCTTGAGTCTCCCCTTCCCTCTTCCCTTTTTTCCCTAGTTCATTTTCCATAAATTCTTCTTGCTTAATTTCATCCCTATTCTTTGTGTTCTTCTTTTCAAGTCTAAACATAAATTTCAACATTTTTAATCTCATCCTTTGTCCTCCCTACCTTTTTCCTTCTTCACCTCTCCTCGTCTCTTTTGGTGAGCTCTCCATCCTTCACCTTTGTCCTATTTCCTTCTCTTCTTTTATTCATCTTACTTATTTAGTCCCTTCCCGCTCCTTATCATTATTTCGTCCTCTTTTAATTCTTCCTCTTACTCTCCCTTTCAATTTTGAAATTTTTAATTTATAACCATATCCCTTTAATTTATCATTTACTCTTCTTAAGCGTTTTGTCCCTTCAGCGATGCTTCCTTCATCTAAACTTCCTCTCCTTTATCTCATCTTTAATGCGCGCTCAAATATTGAAGTTTTTCATCATTTTATCGTTTGAGTTAGCCCCTCTTTGACCTATTTCGAATCTTGCTTGTTTTTCACCATAATGGGTGATGAGTTCACCCAAAACGCATTGGATTGAAAGCTTTATACACAGCAAAAAGCCATAAACATGTACAAGATGAAATAGAGTGTGTTGGAAACTCTCAAGTGGTGATTGCAGCTCTAATGGACATGATAGTGTCCAATCTCTTCAAGTTAATAGGATTAACAAACAATGTATCCATAGCATCCAATCTCTTCCAGTTAATAGGATTATCAAACAATGTATCCATCTCTTGAATTGCTTCTCAGATAAGAAGATTCAACATGTTTACAGGAAACACAATGCTGAGGCGGCGGATGAAATGGCAAACAAACCCATAGGCACACTAGAAGGATCTCTCAAAATCCTGAATCAGAACAGCTCCAAAACTATGCACATTCCCCCATTCCTTGAGATGATATCTCCTGATTCCAAATTTTGTCTTGTTCAAGAAGAAACAACTGGGCTGCACCAACAAATCTACAGTGCTCTCAATATTCAAGAATCCATAACAGTTATTGGTAACAAAGAGGACCACCAAATCGCATGGAGTGTGTAGTCCTGGTCACAGAGAACAATGACAGGTTATCTGAAGTATAAGTGTCTGCATCTTCTCTGAACCAGAACTGACAGAAGGACATGAAAGCCCCAGCTGACAAGGAATATTCAGTGACACTAAGTCCTCTCTCTATTGGGCTATGTTTTGTGTTGGTAATCTCTATTTCTTGTCTTATACACGCTGTGTTAAGTATAGGAAAATGTTATGATCACAGACTTGGCTTAGAAAGCTTATGTATTTCCAGTGATATTAAGATTATGCCAGTAGCAGATTTAGTCAAAGAAGTCTCTGAGTGTAAGCTCCACAGCATTTTGAGAGTAATAGGGGTAGGCATCAAAATGCTACATCAGGTCACAGTCTGATTTTGAAAAATGTACTCTGAAGAACTCCTCTCAGAGAAAGTCATTGTAAAAACTCCAGTTTCGAAAGCAATATAGAACTTTGTTTTTGTTAAAATTGTTCTCCCATTTAAATCACAATGGAAAAGTTTAATTAGTATATTCGGAGAAGTTACTTGACTAGCAAGTGACAAATAACTTACATAAACTAAAATATCTTTGAGTACGGCCCTAGTCAACATTCTTTTTCTTTCATTTCTATGCAAACTGTTTGAACTTCATAGGAAATGTTTTTATGCAATATCAACTGGCAAGTTGAAGCCTGTGAAATAAAAGAACCACACTATTCTGAGCTCCCAGGATTATTAAGACAGAAAACACATTCCTTCCCCCTAAATTTTCACAAAAGCCATGCTAAAGTACAACACACTCACTAAGTTCATGGATAATAAACTCGTCCTAGAAGTTGAAGCCAACATTGTTAATAATTTAGCATGAGTAGGATCAAACTCTTTAAAA
>JASDQU010204128.1:0-18863 GCA_032191745.1 Picea mariana
TGTGTATCATGTCCTTAGACTTGTCATTTTGGATGGTTGACATGTTTCACTTGAGTCTCGACTTGTGTCGATATTTGCTTGACGACCATGTGTGTTGTTAATGGTTTTCGACTTGTGTTTAGTCGATTGAGTTGGATGACTTGTAAGTCAATTTTGAGTACACTAAAGTGCAGGAAAACAACATGTGTTTGATGAAGCACAAGATGCGACAGTTGCTTGAAGAGCAAAAGACTTTGCTGTCATTATTTTTTTTCAGTCTTGTATAATTCATTTTCAAGATTGATGGTTTTCTTGGCTTGTGACAAGATGTCGCAGGAAAATTTTGCAGCCATTGAAGAGCGGATTGTTGACGCAAAAGAGTTCAATAGAGGGACTTGATTCTCAGTGGGAAGGCTGGCAGTCTTCCAATTGCAGAGGGAACAGTGGGTCAGCAGCAGCCAGAGAGCAGTGGTTGAGGGACATTGTCAGTTGCAGAGCAAGGCATGTCAAAGTACCCAGGTGATTGTCGAAAAGTCTTTTCAAGGAGAATCAGTTGATATAACTTGAAAGGAGAAGAGTATTGAAGCTCAGATCGATAATTATAAGCTTTTGTGGGTCCAAAAGCCTTTCAGTGGGAAGGCGTGATCAGAATCTGAACCAGGGGTCTAAAAAATGCTCAGTTTTCAAAGTGCTCGGAATGCAACGAAAATGGTGCCATTGTGTCCGTCTCGTTCTCCTGATTCCGGTGGTATATTTATTTTCGCAAACGGAGTCCGTATGGAGAAGTTATCGAGGTTTGTTCGTTGAGCCAAATAGGCAAAAATTTGATGCTGACTGGGCAGGCCGTACAGCTGACGTGGTAGGCCGTACAGCTGGCGTGGATGTCCGTACAGGACACATGGTGGCTCCAGGTGATGCCACGTGTCATGCGGTTTTGGACTTTTCGGCATGCAGTTTGACCAATCTTGAGGTGACACGTGTCACCACTGGATGGGTGACACGTGGCACCAGGGTGATGTCATCATCCTGCATGGCATTGACATGGAAGAGGTGTACGACTCACACGTGGCATTCGACGTGGCATATGATGTGGCATGTGGTTGATGTGGCACATTTTGATTGGTTTACGTGGACCAGTGATATGTTGACACGTGTCCGTTTTCAAGGCAAATTATAAGGAGACACGTGGCCCAATCGGAGGGCGCCACGTGTCCCCCTCAATTTGGTTCATGTGGTTGAATAAAAACGTATGGAGGCCGCGGGGTTCGACCCCCGGACCTCCCCACATTACAACGTTTTAACAACTTTCCGCTAGCCAAATTCCCGCCCTTTGTTTCTTGTTATATGTGTCAACGCGCATGTATTTATTTTGGTGTATGGTTTTAATTGTAAAAGGGGGCGGGCCGGGGCTTGGCCCGACCCATGGTCTCATTAATACACCATACGACCAAAGTTTAGCCATTTGCTCAGGGTATGGTTTATAGCACGGTTCTATTACCATTTCACACGACCAACACATATATTTAAATGGAGCGGGAATATTAATGTGGTTTAATACATGCCACTAAATTTTATGGCTCGGGTTATATTATCGACCGGGTTTCAATTATTACCATTTCGGCGCGCGGTGTTAAATGCTTAACCCACAGTTATAAACAGTTCACATGTGACCGATACACGTTTCTAACGGTTGGCGCGTTTTAGGGGCGGAGTCTGCTTCTTTTGGCGCCCTTGCTATTTTTAGTAAGACTAACTCCTGCTCCTCCAAATTTAGTGGAGTTTTTTGGGGAAAAGAGGAGGGAGTTAGTTATTGGCCTATCTTTGGCTAGGAAAAACCATTCTTCACGCAATTTTGATGGATTTTGGGTCTCTTGGACCTTCTGGAGCCAATGGAGTAGGTTTCAGAGCCATCTGAGGTCATTTGCAGGTGATTTTTCTTCAGGGAATCTTTCAGGGCCACTAGGGCCATTTCAGTGCTTGAGTTGTTTGGAGGCCATGTGCATCCATTTTTGGTGATTCAAAAGCCTATGTCTGATATTTTCGACCTTCTGAGTCTGATGGCAGAGGTTTCAGAACCATTGGAGGTCATCTTCACCTCGAAATTCTCCATGCAAGATTAAACGGACACCAGGGCCAATTCGGGAAAGTACTGTATAAGGTACAATTTCACTGTTTAGTGTTTGGGAAAGAGCATGTTCAGCTAATTCCTAGCTTCTAATTCTGTATTTACAGTTAGATTTGTCCTTAGAAACACTCTTATTCTTGTATTAGCATTTGTAGCATTTTTAATACAAGAGGAAAATCCTAGTTTGGGAGGTTTGGTCCAGCAGATGTAGCCCAAAGGGGGTGAACTGCTTTATCATCTTGGTATTGCTGTGATTGATGTGTTATTTGTTGCATTTTATATTTCTGTCCATTGGTTTATAACACCTATTTAATCACTTAAAAGAACCTTTCTCCTCACATGAAAAGATTGACAAAAAGAGGCAAGAACCTTACACATAAACAAGTTGCACATTTTAACACATGAAGCAAGGTCCTGTTAAGATTTATTTTATGAGGTAGAGGGTGCTTGCATAGCATAACAAGTCAGCCTTCTATTTTCAGATCATTGGAGTTGGGAGAGATAATCAAATTGATGTGATTGATGTCTATTGATGGGAAAGATTGATGTGGAGAGATAGTCACATTGACTATTGATGAAGAGCATGCCTTGTCTACATGTTGACATCAACAATTGGTAATTGGAGTTGACATCAATGTTGGTATTGCCATCAATGCCAAAGGGGGATATTGTTGGATCATGTTGTCATTGATGCCAATGGTTTGATTATTTCGGAGATTGTTGGATCATATGACATTGATGCAAATGGTTTTGTTTGATTAATGTCATTGATTGATGTCAAGTAATTGATTGATTGATGATTGATGAACAATGTATATGCATTGATTAGAATGATAGATGTCCAAGTGGAAACTGTTAGGATCCTAAAAATTATAGGAAATCAGTATTCTGACTAATATCCATTTCAGGCATAAAGAAGATTGCTCTCACTTGTGAACAATTATCAATCAAAGTTTGAATTGGCAGCATCAAATCTGTAAAAATCCAAGGCCCAACTCAGACATAAAAACATTGTTTGTTGATCACAGTTGTGGATAGCCGAATGGAGCTCATGCACCATCTCCTACAACTAATCCTCTTATGGCAACAATTCTGAAAGGGGGAGGCTTCCCACCATGTGGTGCTCATGGACCCCCCTTTCAACTAGCACCTGCACCTATTGCTATTGCCTTAGCGGGATGGATGGCTAATGCCACTCCTGCACCTCATCCTGTAGTCTCTATAGGGCCAATTGGACTTGGTGCTGCAGCAATTCCAGCTGCTTTGTTGAAGCACCCTAGGACCCCTCCTAATGCTCCCTTAGGGGATTATCAATCAGCTAATTTTGGTCACATTCTAAAATGAGCAAGGACAATTGGGCAATCTGGTGATGAGGTTAGCTAGCCTAGTCCAAATCTTCCACATGGATTATATTCACAAGATGACCTTCCCAAGACTGTTCAACGAACTTTACCTCAGGGATTTCAAGTCATGGGAATAAATTTTCATCCTTTGTGGTAGACCATACTCTTATTTGGTACACATGTGGGTGAAATTGGTGTATGGGAAGTAGGTTCCCAGGAAAGACTAGCTCACAGAAATTTCAAGGTTTAGGATTTTGGATCTTGTTCAGCTCCCATGCAGACAATAGTTCTCAAGGATCCTATTGTATTGGTCAATCATGTTGTGTGGAGTCCAGATGGTTATTTTTTTGGAGTAGCTTATTTGAAGCACATAGTGCACATATATTCCTTCCATGTTGATAATGACTTGCGACAACACTTGGAGATTGATGCTCATGTTGGAGGTGTAAATGACCTTGCTTTCTCACATCCCAACAAGCAAATGTTTATTATTACCTATGGTGATGAAAAATCTATAAAGGTATGGGATACTTTTACTGGTGCAAGGCATTATACTTTTGAAGTTCGTGAAGTACCTGTGTATTCTGTATGCCCCCATTATAAAGAGAACATTCAATTTATCTTTTCAACGGCTATCGATGGAAAGATAAAGGCTTGGTTATATGATCTGATGGGTTCAAGGGTTGATTATGATGCTCCTGTTCAGTGGTGCACTACAATGGCTTATAGTGCTGATGGGACAAGGATTTTCTCATGTGGAACAAGCAAAGAAGGGGAATCTTATCTTGTTGAATGGAATGAAAGTGAAGGTGCTATAAAGCGTACTTATCAAGGATTCCATAAGAGCTCTATGGATGTTGTGCAGTTTGATACGACTAAGAACCACTTTTTGGCTGCTGGAGATGAATATATGATCAAGTTTTGGGACATGGACATCATAAACCTGCTGACAATTGTTGATGCTGAGGATGGATTAGCTAGTACTTCTCGTCTCCGTTTCAACAAGGAAGGGACATTATTGGCAGTTTCAACCAGTGATAATGACATAAAAATATTAGTCAACACTAATAAATATTGGCAATGAGATTAAACACCAAAACTCAATGCAAATGTTCATCAAAATGTAGGAGGGAGGAATTAGATTTGCAGTGCAATTTTATGACAATATTAGAGCCCGTGCCTGAATTCAATGCCAGTTATACTCCCAGATGTCGAGTTCATTTCGCAAATGAATGTTGTATGTCAGCATTACACTAAGTTCCATGACTAAGTAAATAATGGTTGTGTTAAATATGGAAACTCGTTGTTATTTATTCAGTTGTCGAGGCTAATGGCCAGATGTCAATATCAACACTCAGGATTCATTTTCAAGTGCCAAAGAGCTCGGGTGTCAAAGGAATAATAGTGTACTCGCTACCCCTGGGGATTCTTTTGTATCAGCTGGCTCACAGATTGTCACTTTCCAAGGAGCCCATGGGGGCATAGTGCAGTGCTCTACACGTCGACATAGGTGGTAGAGTATCCCTATTTTTGAGAAATCTTTTCGAATGCAGCTGGTAGTCAAGACACTAGATCATACAGAATGAATGAAGCAGATCCAGGATTCGAGGCAGTAGTTGAGGAAGATCATGGATCAGATGGCAGCTCGACCAGTGGAAATTTAAATTCATTCATGACAAATGGCAAAGATTTCCCACATTTCAGGCAGTGGTTAAAACACAGATTCCCCAGCTGGCAGAAAATTCGTGACAACCATGCAACTATTTTTTAATTTGGTTTTTCCTTTAATTTACTGTTTTGTTTGTTTTAGGAGACAGTTTACAGGTGTCAAAATGGTTGTAACTGTTTTCTATTCTTAGAAAACAGAGATAGAGCTCAAGTCTTTTGAAGGCTGAGGCAATTTTTCTATATAAGCACATGTAAAAAAGATGAGGGGTGTTCTGTTAGCAACAATTATTGTCATAGGCATAAGAGTATCTAGGTCTGCAGGCTGTACGAGAAGCACCCAAGCGTCGCACAAAAAAATCTCTTTTCAGGCTTAAAATCAAGCGAGCGGGCAATTTTTTTTCGATTAAGGAGAGCAACAGACGGAGGGTAATTACAGTCAACCAAATTGCGACAAGTATAGAGTATAAGTTTTCAAAGAAGTTAATAGTTGGAATTCTCCGTGGGGCACTCGAGAAGTTACGAGGACCAGCCTCCTCCCAACTACGAGATGCAAAGTGCCNAGGCGTCCAGGACCCAGGCCCACAATATTGCCAAAATGATCCAGGTTGTCCATCCCAGAGGAGCATGTGGCACACGATCGGGCTCTGTCATAGCTTCACCCATCACGAATGTCAAACATTTTTTCTCTGTTGTTGGGATCCCTGAAACGCGAAGTGCCGAAGGTGCCCAGTGTCGCAACTTCGGATATCATGATTTTGGAATGTAGGGGTCTCCCCCCTCCCATTCACGATACGTGAGATGCGAAAATGCCTTGGGCACAGGCCCACGGTCACAGTGCAAGGTCGTATGGGGTAGAGACAAAGAAATCAAGGGATGTGGAGCTAATATATTCAAAAGAAGAGGGATTTCCGAAAATGAGAAAGAGGATCGAAGTGCCTTAGAAAAAGGCTCTAGGTCGTGACCATGGGGTAGAACGAGGGAAGCCAGCCCCTGAGCTCGAGAAGTGAGCGTGTGGTAGTTTCTTGTGCTTGAAGTTTCGGTCACTCGCCATAGAAGGGAGCGATTAATGAAAAGAAGGCTGGTAGCTGAAATTTCAGTTCTAGCCATGAATGTGAGGCATGGATGTTCTGGTAGGCACTCTGCCCAAGACCGTCCGATGTGCAGGTTGATCTGAAAGGCCCATGCCAATCTGATGTTCTCGTTCGATCAAAGAACCTGCACATGATAGGTTGGACTTTAATGTTTCATATACCCTACTGATGCCAAGGGAAGCGCACTGCTCTGAGTATATATTCTCAATTATTGTATTTTTTTAAGCATTGATGGTTGAGCTAGGCTCTCGATTGTAAAGTTTTAATGAAGCACTAGTTTCTCTGGTTATTTATTGGCACTTGAGACTTCTTGCCTTATTTATGTCAGTTTCTTTCCATCTCTTTGTTCACATTGTGTTAGAACAACTCGAAATTGGAGGATCTAGTCGAGTTGCGCTGTTATAGGATGATGTAGGTTGGATCACTGTAATAGTCACATTATCTCTAATCAGTTCTTGTTTTTCTCAACGCTGAATGATTTGGAATTGGAGGATCCAATCAAGTCACCCTTCAGTTCCCCAAAGATCAAAACCAAGAGGATTTTGTATTCTGAGCTTTTTTTCTTCAAGCTGTTGAAAGGCCTGATGCCCAAGGTAGTATTTCTCACTCATCTCACCAAGTCTTCCCCCTGCTCATTTTACAATTAGCTCACTGACTGAAGTTAGATCAAGACCTCCTTTGTTTTTTACATACCAAGCCTGGTCCCTGAGTTAGAGTGATACCTTCCTGGTTCTCTACCCATTTGATCACCCATTAAATTTATTCGTGACATAAACTGATGGGTGTTGGGCTCTCCTCCTGCCGCAATCCAGGAGTGACTTCTAACGCTAACATTTATGGCACCGCTGCCAGGGATCGAAGTTGAATAGCTTCCCCAGGATTGAACGACAACGATTAACTGATTATGAAGGTGCATCAGATATTATAACTATCAAGATTTCTACTGTGCACCTAGTGACTCCACTGACGCAACTCCACTGGGCGACCCCACTGGTTCCAACCCATAAGCGACTCCATTGATTCAGCCGTGGCTTCTAGAGGAAGACACACAAGGTCTACTTCTCAGTTTCCATTAGCGCCACATGAAGCTGACCCAGAGAATATTATCAGAAAGGGAAAGTCCTCTGAAGGTGGTACTTCTACTGCTAAAACAGGTATTTCTGGTGATTTTCATGATTTTGTAGAAACTCCAACCCCTTCATTTCATCCTGTTTTATTATCTTCTGTTAGAATTTCTCGTAGCCTAAATTTCGGGAGAATTCCTGCTTGGTTTTCTCCTTCTGGTCTCGAATTAGTAGGAGAAACTCTTGTCACTCCCCTCTCCCCTGAGGTGGCACCCTAGTTTAGACCCAGCACCTTTGAACATTCTCCTACCCCGGGTTTTACTATCCCTTCTCCTATTATTACTATTGTTGAGGGAAGGGAAATTTCTGTGCCTTTAAGCCCGCAAGACTGTTTTCCAGATTCTCTTTCGTTACCCTCCCATTCTGTAAGCTTAGCTCCTATCTTTCCACTTCAAACCTCATCTCCTCCTATTTCCCCTAGACCTTTTGTTCCTATGGCTAGTGCTAATCCCCCTCTAAATAGAATGGATGCCACAGTAGCTTCCAGATATGATCCCTTAGTCCAACCTCAACCTGTGAATCCTCTCTCTGCTAGAGATTAACTAAAATATATTCCCAAGTTCACTAGGGAAGAGGACATAACTGCGAAAGGGCACCTGGCTGCTTTCTACAGTTATGCAGACAACTTGAACATTGAAAATGAAGATGTCTGGATGAGAGTCTTCATCCAGAGCCTGGACGGCAAGGTGAGGAAGTGGTTTAGGATATTGGCCCCTAGATCTATTGCTAGGATTGAAGCTCTAGATAGTTCTTTCCCGAGGCAGTGGGGAGATAAGAAGGATTTCATGTATTACATGACAGAATTTGGGTCTTTGAAGAAAATGGAAGGAGAGTATGTCTCAGACTTCTCTAAGAGATTCAATAATATGTCTAATAAGATCCCAGCTGAGATAAAACCCACAGAGGCCTCTGCAAAAATTTCTTATGCTGGTGCATTTGACCCTGACTTATGTCTTCTATTGAGAGAAAGAAGAGCTACCTCCCTAGCTCAAATGCAATACGCGGGCATAGAGGTGGAATCTAATGTATTGGTAGTTGGCATACTAAGGGATAAGACTGATGAAGACAGGAGAAAGGGAAGATCTGAAGCCTCAACTTCTGGCACCTCTATGCCTCACCCTCAAGTGGATCAACTGACCAAGATAGTGAAGTCTCTATCTGTAGAGATGGAGAAAATGAAGGTGGAGGGGAAGCAAGCATACATAAATCCTCAAAATGCTGAAAAAAAAGGAAGCTTCAGGATGCCAAACAATATGCCTCCCCTGACTATGCAAAGAGACCAGAGAGGAAGAGATAGAGAAGAGCAAAAAATTCAGACCCCTCTTCAAAATAATTTTGTGGATGATGAGGAAGAAGGGGAAACAAATGAGCTTGATATCGAAGTCCACTGCTTTGGAGAAATTCCTCTGTTCCCTCATCTCACTCAATCAGCATACGAGGAATATCTCATGGACTATCAGCTAAATGAACTTAGCAAGGGAGACAAGGCTAGCAGCAGCCAAAGCAGGTATAACCTGAGATCCAAGAAAAATCTAGGAGCACCTGATGTTCCTGAACAACTCACTAGAGCAGAGAATCCTCCTAAGGAAGTAGCAGACAACAATGAAGGTAAGAAGGCCCAACCCCTCTCTCCAATGGTCCAGAGTCATGTTCCTGAAGTAAGAGAAATCTCAAAGCTTACATCTTCTTTTAACTTTGAGCATGAAATTCAGAAAATTAGAATCCTTGTGCCCCTCTCTGAACTGATCAAACATGAAGTGTTCAAAAAATGCCTCTTTGAGCTATTACAGTCTGAATCCTCATGCCTTCCCATAGACTCCATCAATTTGCAATATGAAAAGCCTCCAGTCATTCTGGTTCCTATGGTAGAAGACAGGAATGATTCATCTCCTCCCTTCTACACATCCTTGAACATACATGACAAGGTACTCCACAATTGTTTGATGGATTCAGAGGCTTCCCACAACCTCATGCCCAAAATTGTCATGGAATAATTAGGACTAGAAGTCACCAGATCTTTCCATGACCTCTACTCCTTTGACTACAGGAAAGTTCAATTCTTAGGAGTCATCAAAGACATGGTTGTGACCTTGTTTCAATTGCCCATGAAAAGTGCGGTTATGGATATTATAGTGGCTGATGTCCCCCGCAAGGTTTGTATGTTGTTATCACTATCTTGGATAAAAAGACTGGGGGGAAATTTGCAGATGGAACTAACCTATGCTACTATTCTTGTGTTCAGATGAGAACATAGGAGACTATACAGAGAAGCCCAGTTGGCCTATATAATCAGTGATGAAGCCAATCCTACCAACCATCCTATCTTTTCCCTTGACACTGATTTAGGTTCTAGTTTACTACAACTCACTAATTCTCCCGATCCTTTTCTAAAACTTAGAAAGCACCCCACCACTTCTCATGAATTTTCTTCCCCCATCACCTCCGTCTGGAAAATGTTTTTTGATGGAGCCTCTTCCAGGGAAGGCACTGGTACCGGAGTATTTTTTGTGTCACCTTCTTAGGAAACCATATCTCTGTCATACAAGATAGAATTAGAAACAACCAACAATGTGGCAGAATATGACGCTCTTGTTCTAGGATTAAAAGCTGCAAAGGGAATGGGAATTCAAGAGGTAGCAATGTTTGGAGATGTAGAATTGGTAGTCCAGCAGATCATAAACTCTTATCAGGCCAAGCATCCTCGACTCAAGAATTACAAAAATGAGGTATGCGACCTAATCGATAGTTTCTGCTCAGCATTTAACATTTCTTTCGTCCCAAGAGAGAAAAACACAGTGGAAGATTCATTGGATACATCAGCAAGCAATTTCAAAGTGCCCTTGCCACCCAAATTCAGGTACGATGTAGAAGTAAAATACAAGCCCTCCATACCTGACAATGTCAAACATTGGAAGGTGTTCTAGGATGATCTTGAGATCAAAAGATTCTTGGAGACTGTTGAAGAATTTTCAGAGATGCATATTGACCAAGACTCTGTTTCTGAAGAAAAGCCTGATGGTGGTAATTTTCTGAGTAAGATTGCAGAGTGTGACATTGTGCAGCTTCCCAACAATCATATTCCAAGAGGATGATGCTGGTACAAATCAGTGCAACATTGGCACCGAGAATGAACCCAAGTTTGTCATATTGTCAAGGAATCTGACAAAGGAATAGAGGGCTAAATACGCTGAACTAATGAGAGAGTTTGTTGATGTTTTCGCCTGGACTTATGAAGATCTCAAAACTTATGATGCTTCTGTCATTGAGCATAAAATCCCATTGAAAAAGGAGGTGAATCCATTTAGGCAGAAGCTAAGACAGATCAATCCTATGTTGTTGCCTATCATGGAGAGAGAAGTGAAAAAGCTGCTACATGCCCAGATCATCATGCCATTGAGATATTCAGAGTGGGTGGCCAACTTGGTCCCCGTAAGGAAGAAGGATGGATAAATCAGACTTTATGTAGATTTTAGAAACCTGAACAAGAGCTCACGAAAGGAAAATTACCCCTTACCAAAGATGGAACATATATTGCAGAGGGTAACAGGAGCATCCAAGATTTCGATGATTGATGGCTTCTCTGGCTACAATCAAATCTATGTTCTGCCTGAGGACATGGAGAATACGACATTTACCACTCCATGGGGCACAATCATGTATGCTAAAATGCCTTTTGGGTTGATGAATGCAGGGGAAACATTTCAACGAGCCATGGACATAACTTTCATTGGGGAAAAGGACAAGTTTGTGGTCATCTATCTAGATGACAAAATAGTCTTTTCCAAATCTGATAAAGAACATTGTTGTCATCTCAAGAAAGTTTTTTTGAAATGCAGGAGTTTTGGCCTCTCATTGAATCCCAAAAAATATTTGTTCTCCATGAAGGAGGGAAGGTTACTGGGCCACATAGTATCAGCAAAAGGAGTCAAAATTGATCCTAGCAAAATTGAATCAATCCAAGCCTTGGCAATCCCAAGATCCAGGAAAGAAGTCCAGTCTTTCCTTGGTAAGATTAATTTTCTAAGGAGGTTTGTTCCTAACTTTTCTAAGGTGGTAAAGATCATAACAACCATGTTGAGAAAGGAAAATGAAGTAAGGTGGACCTTTGAATCTCAAAATTCCTTTGAGCAGATAAAGAAGGCCTTGACAGAAGCTCCTGTGCTTATCAGTCCCAATTACTCAAAGGATTTCCTTATTTTCTCCTTTGCCTCATCTGACAAAGTGGCTGTTGTTTTATTACAGACAAACAAGGCCATGCTAGAGTATCCTATTGCCTATTTTAGCAGAGCCCTAAGGGATGCTAAGGTCAGGTATGACATTATGCAGAAGCAGCCCTATGCCCTGGTGAAGTCTCTCAAAACTTTTAGAACCTATGTCCTGCAGTCGAAGATCATTGCCTACGTCCCCTCGGCCACTATTAAGGACATTCTTATTCAACTTGATATAGATGGGAGGAGGAGTAAGTGGATAGCCAATATCCTTGAGTTTGACTTGGAAATAAGGCCTACCAAATTAATCAAAGTTCAAGGTTTAGCCAAGATGTTGGCTGAAGCAAATTACAAAGCTTTGGGGGTAGGTTTCATCAATGAATGCTCAGGAAATCAGAAAAATTAGCTGTCTGATGTAGACCCTCAAGCAAAACCTCTGTTAGCTTGATGTCCTTGGTATAAGGATGTCATATTATGCAAGAGCTACGGCCTCTAGATGGCCTGCAAAGAAACAAGGAAACGGCTATAAATCTCAAAGCAGTCAGATACAGCCTTGTCGATCAAGTTTTATATTGGAAAGACCCCCCTGGGGGTGCTTTTGAAATGTATGAATCCACAAGAGGCTGACAGGGTCATTGTTGAATTTGACAATAGCCTATGTGGAGGGCATCATTTCTGGAAGACCACGGCCTACAAAATCCTCAGGGTTGGGTACTACTGGCCCACCTTATTCACTGACGTATGCAGAAAGGTCAGAGCCTGCATCAAATGCCAAAGATTTTCAAGAAAGCGACAGCTTAAATCTCTGCCTTTAAAGACTGTAGTTGTTTCAGGACCTTTCCAGCAATGGGGCCTAGATTTTATTGGAGAAATCCACCCTGCTTCTAGTGGGCAGCACAGATGGATCCTAACTGCCACAGATTTCTTTACTAAGTGGATAGAAGCTATTCCCACCAGGATTGCTTCCCACAAGCTAATCATTGGATTCCTGGAAGACCTCATCACAAGATTCGACTGCCCAAGCCAAATTGTCACTGATAATGCAGCCTCTTTTAAGGCTGAGCTATTAGCCAAGTTCTGTGATTGATTTGGGATCAAACTGATTCACTCCACCCCATACTATCCCTAGGGAAATGGTTTATCAGAGTCCTCCAACAAAAGCCTGATAAGGATCATCAAAAGACTATTGGAGGAAAACAAAAAGGCCTGTGATTCAAAATTGAAATTCGCTCTATGTGTCGATCGAGTGACCACAAAGAGATCTATAGGCATCTCCCCTTTTCAATTGGTTTATGGAGTAGAAGTTGTTTTCCCTTCTCAGCTAGCCATTCCTGTAGCAAATTTCTTCCAAGATTATCAAGAAGAGCCTGATGATATGATCAGAAGAATTCATCAATTGGTAGAGTTTCAGCAAGCCAGAGAGTAGGTAATGAATAGAATTTAGGACCATCAATAGAAGACCAAGCAAGATTTTGACAAAAAGGCCAAGAAGTAAGAGTTTTAGATAGGAGACCTGGTGTTGAAATGGGATGCTCCAAAACAAGATAAGGGCAAACACGACAAATTTGAAGCCCTATGGGTCGGGCCCTTCAAAATATCTGAAGTATTTTCAAATAATACCTACAGGTTGTGAGATTTGAAGGATCAAGAGGTTACCAACAGCCCAGTAAATGGGCATTTTCTAAAAAAATGTTTTGTTTGAACCTTAGATGGCTCCTTATTTGTAAATATTGTCCTTTTGGTTCCTTTTTTATTTTTATTTTTCAGCTTAGTAAATGACTGCATAGCCCAACAGCAAGGTAGTGAAACTACAAAAGAGTGCTTAGAGAATCATAGGGATGAATCTATCCCCCATGGAGCCTATGTTAACAAAAATTCTTGTCTCAGGCATAAGAGTATCTAGGTCTGCAGGCTACATGAGAAGCGCCCAAGCATAGCATAGAAAAATATGTTTTCAGGCTTAAAATCAAGCGAGCAGGAAATTTGTTTTCGACGGAGTAGAGAAACGCACAGAGGGTAATTGTCGTCAACCAAATCGTGCCAAGTATAGCGCAGAAGTTTTCAAAGAAGTGAACGGTCAGAATTCTCCGTGGGGCACTCACAAAGTTACAAGGACCAGCCTCTTCCCAGCCGTGAGATGCAAAGTGCCGAAGGCATCCAAGACCCCAACCCACAATATTGTCAAAATGATCCAGGTTGTCCATCCCGGAGGAGCACGTGGCATGCGATTGGGCTTTGTCACAGCTTATCCCATCGTGAATTTGAAACATTTTTCCTCTGCTATTGGGATCCCCGAAACGCGAAGTGCCGAAGGTGCCTAGTGTCGCAAATTCGAACATCTCAANTTCGCGACTACGCCGTTCGCGACCCGGCAGTCGCGAAATGGTCCATGTGGCATGCGATTGGGCTTTGTCACAGCTTATCCCATCGTGAATTTGAAACATTTTTCCTCTGCTATTGGGATCCCCGAAACGCGAAGTGCCGAAGGTGCCTAGTGTCGCAAATTCGAACATCTCAATTTTGGAATGCAGGGGTCTCCCCCCTCCCATTTGCGATACGTGAGATGGGAAAATGCCTTGGGCACAGGCCCACAGTCATAGCGCAAGGTCGTATGGGGTAGAGACAAAGAAATCAAGGGACGTGGAGCTAATATGTTCAAAAGAAGAGGGATTTCCCAAAAGGAGGAAGAGGATCGAAGCGCCTTAGAAAAAGACTCCATGTCATGACCGTGGGGTACAACGAGGGAAGCCAGCCCCTGAGCTTGGGAAGCGAGAACGTGGTCCTTTCTTGTGCTCAAAGTTTTAGTTGCTCGCCATAGAAGGGAGCGATTAATGAAAAGAAGGTTGGTAGCTGAAACTTCAGTTCTAGCCATGAATGTGAGGCATGGAGGTTCTGGCAGGTAGTCTGCCCAAGACCGTCTAATGTGCAAGTTGATCTGAAAGGCCCATGATGATCTGATGTTCTCATCCAATCAAAGAACCTGCACACAATATGTTGGACTTTAATGTTTCAGCTACCCTACCGATGCCAAGGGAAGTGCACTGCTCTGAGTATATATTCTTAATTATTATATTTTTGTAAGCATCGTTGGTTGAGCTAGGCTCCCGATTGTAAGGTTTTAATGAAGCACTGGTTGCTCTGGTTATGTATTGGCACTTGAGACTTCTTTCCTTATGAATGTCAGTTTCTTTCCATCTCTTTGTTCACACTGTGTTAGAACAGCTCGAAATTGGAGGATCCAGTCGAGTTTCACTATTATAGGATGATGTAGGTTGGATCACTGCAATAGTCACATTGTCTCTAATCAGTTCTTGTTTTTATCAATGCTGAATGATTTGGAATTGGAGGATCTAGTCAAGTCACCCTTCAGTTCCCTGAAGCTCAGAACCAAGAGGATCTTGTATTCTGAGATTTTCTTCTTCAATTTGTTGAAAGGCCTAATGCCCAAGGCAGTCTTGCTCACTCATCTCACCAAGTCTTCCCCATGCTCATTTTACAATTATCTCACTGACGGAAGTTAGATCAAGACCTCCTTTGTTATTTACATACCAAGCCTAGTCCCTGAGTTAAAGTGATACCTTCCTGGGTCTCTACCCATTTTATCACCCATTAAATTTATCCGTGACATAAACTAATGGGCATTGGGCTCTGCTCCTGCCGCAATCCAAGAGTGACTTCTAACGCTAACATTTCTGGCGCTGCTGCCGGGGATCGAAGTTGAATATATTCCCCGGGATTGAACGACAATGATTAACTAATTCTGAAGGTGCATCAGATATCAGAACTATCAAGATTTCTACTGTGGACCTGGCGACTCCATTGATGTGACTCCACTGGTTCCAACCCATAAGCGACTCCATTGTTTCAGTCATGGCTTCTAGAGGCAGACACACAATGTCTACTCCTCAGCTGCCGTTAGTGCCACCTGAAGATGACCCAGAGAATATTATCAGAAAGGGAAAGTCCTCTGAAGGCGGTACTTCTACTGCTAAAACAGGTATTTTTGGTGATTTTCATGATTTTGTAGAAACTCCAACCCTTTCATTTTGTCCTATTTTATTATCTTCTGTCGGAGTTTCTCGTAGCCTAAATTTCAGGAGCGTTCTTGCTGGGTTTTCTCCTTCTGGTCTCGAATTAGTAGGAGAAACTCTTGTCACTCCCCTCTCCCCCAAGGTGGTACCCTGGTTCAAACCCAATGCCTCTGAACATTCTCCTACCCCTGGTTTTACTACCCCTCCTCCTATTATTACTGTTGCTGAGGGAAGGGAAATTGTTGTGCCTTTAGGCCCGCAAGCCCGTTCTCCAGATTCGCTGCAGTTCCCCTCCCATTCTGTAAGCTCAACTCTTGTCTTTTTGCTTCAAACCTCATCTCCTCCTAGTTCCCCCGGACCTTTTGTTCCTATGGTTGGTGCTAATCCCCCTCTAAATAGAATTGACACCATAGTAGCTGCCAGAAATTCTACCTTAGTCCTACCTCAACCTGTGAATCCTCTCCCTGCTGGAGATTACCTAAAATATATGCCCAAGTTCACTGGGGAAGAGGACATAACTATGAAAGAGAACATGGTTGCTTTCTACAGTTATGCAGACAACCTGAACATTGAAAATGAAGATGTCTGGATGAGAGTCTTCGTCCAGATCCTAGACGACGAGGTGAGGAAGTGGTTTACGAGATTGGCCTCTAGATCTATTGTTGGGATTGAAGCTCTAGATAGTGCTTTCCCAAGGTAGTGGGGAGATAAGAAGGATTCCATGTATTACATGACATAATTCGAGTCTTTGAAGAAAATGGAAGGAGAGTCTGTCTCAGACTTATCCAAAATATTTAGTAATATGTATAATAAGATCCTTGCTGAGATAAAACCCAGAGAGGCCTCTGCAAAAATTTCTTATGCTAGTGCATTCGACCCTGACTTATGTCTTCTATTGAGAGAAAGAAGAGCTACCTCCCTAGCTCAAATGCAAGGCATGGACATAGAGGTGGAATCTACTGTATTGGCAGTTGACAGACTGAGGGATAAGACTGATGCAGAGAGGAGAAAGGGAAGATCCGAAGCCTCAACTTTTGACACCTCTATGTCTCACCGTCAAGTGGATCAACTGACCAAGATAGTGAAGTCTCTGTCTGTAGAGATGGAGAAAATGAAGGTGGAGGGGAGGAAAGCATACAGAAATCCTCAAAATTCAGAAAACAAAAGAACCTTCAAGAGGCCAAACAATATTGCTCCCATGACTATGCAAAGATACCAGCGAGGAAGAGATAGAGAAGACCAAAAAATTTAGGCCCCTCTTCAAAATAATTTTGTGGTTGATGAGGAAGAAGGGGAAACAAACGGGCTTGATCCAAAAATGCACTGATTTGGAGAAATTCCTCTGTTCCCTCATCTCACTCAATCACCATACGAGGAATATCTCATGGACAGTCAACAAAATGAACTTAGCAAGGGAGACAAGGCTAGAAACAGCCAAAGCAGGTATAACCCGAGATCCAAGAAAAAGCTAGGAGCACCTGAGGTTCCTGAACAGCTCACTAGAGAAGAGAAGCTTCCTAAGGAAGTAGTAGACAACAATGAAGGTAACAAGGCCCAACCCCTCTCTCCAATGGTCTAGAGTCATGTTCCTGAAGTAACAGAAATCCCAAAGCTTACATCTTCTTTTAACTTTGAGCATGAAATTCAGAAAATTAGAATCCCTGTGCCCCTCTCTGAACTGATCAAACATGAAGTGTTCAAAAAATGCCTCTTCGAGCTATTACAGTCTAAAGCCTCCTACCTTCCCACAGACTCCATCAATTTGCAATATGAAAAGCCTACAGTCATTCTAGGTCCTATGGTAGAAGACAAGAATGATTCATCCCCTCCCTTCTACACAGCCTTGAACATACATGACAAGGTACTGCACAATTTTTTGATAGATTTAGGGGCTTCCCACAACCTCATGCCCAAAACTATCATGGAAGAATTAGGACTAGAAGTCACTAGAGACTACCATGGCCTCTATTCCTTTGACTCCAGGAAAGTTCAATGCCTTGGAGTCATCAAAGACCTGATCATGACCTTGTTTCAATTGCCCATGAAAAGTGTGGTTGTGGACATTGTAGTGGCTGATGTCCCCCTCGAGTTTGGTATGCTGTTATCAAGATATTGGATAAAAAGAATGGGGGGAACTTTTCATATGGACCTAACCTATGCTACTATTCCTATGTTCAGAGGAGAACATAGGAGACTATATTGAGAAGCCCAGTTGGCCAATATAATCATTGATGAATCCAATCCTACCAACCATCCTATCTTTTCCCTTGACATTGATTTAGGTTTAAGTTTACTACAACTCACTAATGCTCCTAAGCCTTTTCTAAAACTCAAAAAGTAGCCCACCACGTCTCATGAATTTTCTTCCCCCATCACCTCTGTCTGGAAAATGTTTTTTGATGGAGCCTCTTCCAGGGAAGGCATTGGTGCCCGAGTATTTTTTGTGTCACCTGCTCAGGAAACCATATCTCTATCATACAAGCTATAATTTGAAATAGCCAACAATGTGGCAGAATATGAAGCTCTTGTTCTAGGATTAAGAGCTGCAAAGGGAATGGGAATTTAGGAGGTAGCAGTGTTTGGATATGCAGAATTGGTAGTCCAGCAGATCAGAAACGCTTATCAAGCCAAGCATCCTCGACTCAAGAATTACAGAAATAAGGTATGGGACCTAATCAATAGTTTCTTATCATCATTTAACATTTCTTTCATCCTAAGAGAGAAAAACACAGTGGCAGATTCCTTGGCTACATCAACAAGCAATTTCAAAGTTCCCTTGCCACCCAAATTCAGGTACGATGTAGAAGTAAAATACAGGCCCTCCATACCTGACAATGTCAAACATTGGAAGGTGTTAGAGGATCATATTGATATCAAAAGATTCTTGGAGACTGTTGAAGAATTTTCAGAGATGCATATTGACCAAGACTCTGTTTCTAAAGAAAATCTTGATGGTGGTAATTTTCTGAGTAAGATTACAGAGCGTGACATTGTGCAGCTTCCCAACAATCATATTCCAAGTGGACTGGTTCCTTTGGAAAGGATTTTTGATAGAAATGATGTGGCATTAAAGGGGAAAATCTTAGAGGATGATGGTGGTACAACTCAGTGCAACATTGGCACCAAGAATGAACCCAAGTTTCTCAAATTGTCATTCAATCTGACAAAGGAACAGAGGGATGAATACGCTAAACTATTGAGAGAGTTTGTTGATGTTTTCGCCTGGACCTATGAAGATCTCAAAACTTATGACACTTATGTCATTATGAATAAAATCCCGTTGAAAAAGGAGGC
>JASDQU010204129.1:7087-21932 GCA_032191745.1 Picea mariana
CCTTCGTTGCTTTGTCTCTGATAAACAAACACAATGGTTCAAATGGTTACCCTTGGCAGAATGGTGGTATAACACTTCCTTTCATACTGCAACAAAAATGACACCATTTATGGCACTTTATGGATACCACCCTCTTTCCATCACTTCTTCTCTAAAAGTAAATTCTAAGGTTCAAGCAGTGGAAGATCATATCGAGAATCAACAACAAGTTCTCCAAATCTTAAAGAACAACCTGACCATGGCACAAAATTGTATGAAACAACAAGCAGATCAACATCGTAGTGAAAGAAGTTTTGAAGTAGGGTATTGGGTATTTTTAAGACTACAACCATACAAACAGATGTCTCTCAAGCAAGCCAAGAAGGATAATAAATTATCACCAAATTACTATGGCCCTTATAAGGTGTTGCAAAAGATTGGTACTATGGCATACAAATTGGAGCTACCTGCATCTTTACGAATACACCCAGTTTTCCATGTTTCATGCTTAAAGAAGGTTATAGGCGACAAGATCCCAGTTCAAACTATATTGCCAAAAATTGACGAGGAAGGAAAAATCATATTGGAGTCCGAAGCCATCACTGACACAAGAATTCACCAGCTGAGGAATAGATCCATTTCAGAGTATCTCATTAAATGGAGGAAAATACCGGCTGAAGATTCCACTTGGGAAGATGAGTCTTTTATACAGAAGCATCCAGAGTTACTCAAGCATTGTAGACAACACTTGTCTCAAGGGGAAGTGCATGTTAAGCTCTAATATTGGCTCATTACCCCTTAATTGGGGCATATTATATTAGTAATGTTATTTTATTTATGTCAGCTTTAGGCCATTAGTTGTAATTATACCTCCTATATATACCAAGGAGACATTTTCATTTTGAATCATCTTGTACTTGAACATTTAAGTGGGATAAAAGGAGGTTGCCCCCTCAAAGAGGCTTATTATATGAAATTATCTCTTTTTAAAGGCGTTGAGTACTTTTCCTGAGGTTTTTCTATGCTATATTCATGTTTGGTTCTTAACAGATATAGGTCATGATGACCCCCACAACCTCATCATTCTTCCCATCAACAATGTATTTTCCCTGATTGTCTATTGGATCTGGAATCATAGTCTTCTTATATTTCCATGGTCCTTTATTCTTCAGTAGGGTTTCCATGTTTGGTTCCTACATAGCATAATTTTATCTATTCGAAAAAACATGATTGATCTTTGAAGCCATCTTCAATATCTTGACAGATCTGATTTGTTTCCACAAGTTACAGTCAACAAATCATCAACCCATATTCAATCACAAAACAAATCCATCTCAGCAAGATTTGTGGATAATAGGCGAAGTCATGACCGGTTGCTTTGATACCATTTTTGGGATTAGGTGTAACCTAATATGAAAAAAAAAAATTGCAAATAATCGAAGAGGAATAACCTTCAAATAAAATAGGTGGTTTGTAAAGACATTGTTACAACACTTAAGCATAGTGCATTGTGATCAGAAAATCACAATGCATATTGAACACACACACCATGTTCAATAGTGACATACACCGCAATTTTTTCACCCGTATCACTTTATAATGACCCATTGGGTCTACTATTTATAGCCTCGATATCTAACTAACTTGGAATCAAGAAGATCTTGTCAACATGCAATTGTCAATGGTTAGAGTTGACTTCTTTAAGTCCATGTTGTCTAGTCAACTCGACGAGGATGCTCGACTCAACAGTCCATGTGTCCAAATCGTAGTCAATTGTTCGACTGGTCAATCCACCAACCGATTGTCTTCGATTGTTGGTTGATTGTCCGACCGATAAGCTTGTCCACTACTTGACTGACTGGTGTAGATATCTAGTCAATCACTCGACTGATTTTTTCTAGATGTTGGTCGACTAAATGATTCCAGGAGAAGTTTGATGAACCATCAGAGCTCAAGGTTCCAACGTTTTCATGTTTATCTTCTATGCTCTTCATATTCAATCTTCTTTAGTCTTCTATATTTTGCAATCCTCCGTCTTTTGCAATATTCATATTTGGTATTCTTTGTTCATCATCTTCTTTAAATTGGATATTGTACCTGCAAATATAAACATCACGTTTCTTGTAGGAGGGACATCTCCATCCAACAATACACCTATGATTTTCACTTGGAAAACTTAATTGATTCACCAATATCATGATTTGACACAACCTGGATATTAACTTGAATTCAACTTTTAATATTACTTTACAATAGATTTATTACACTCTCAGGACCTTTCAACTCACATTTGGACTACTTTTAACTTTGACATGACTTTAACGCACTTGACTTGACTCTCTACTTCAATTGCAACCTCAATTTCAACTTCTATCTTTGGCTTTGATTCAAAAGATATTTTTTCAATTTTGATGTGACTCTTACCCTCTAGTGAAATTTTAACTTTGACTTAGATTCCTTAAATCAATGAACGTACCCTTGAATGTGTGTTCACTATCCAAGTCTGATTTGAATTTCATCAATAACCTTTCATCATTTGTTTTACTTGACTTAGAAAAAATAACGCAAAAGGACTTTGACATTTTTTTCTTTTGAGTTTACATAGAAATACGATTGTAGTGATTCACAATTTCAACGGGTCTTTACAACAATATTTCAAACCCCTTTATTTATAATTACAATTGAAAACAGTTTCAAATTTGAGTTACGATGAAAAATTTCATGCTTTGAAAGCTCCATGTATTTGTTCATTATGAAGCATCAAGCAATGTTCACTATTTTTCTATGTATAGGATGCCATGCTTCCAAAAAAAAATAATCATAACCATAACAAAATTTTCACACACCAACATGGCATAGTTACTCCATAACCTAGGATAAGACAATCACTTCTATCAAGATGATGCTATCAATAAATGGTATTGTACATATGGAAACTAATTCGATATTGCGAATTAGACCTCCACCACTTGAAATGAAAATAAAAATGGTTGTAGTGTAGACCATCTGCCTTATTGGCATTGAAGTTTTCCACAGTATCTGGTACTTGAAAATATTGAAATATTGTAACTGCAAAGAGTATTCTATTTATTATTGATGTATTATTCTTTATATCAATCCCCTTTTGTGGATTGATCATGTCCGGTATTGTAAATGACCAAATCCCCTTTTGTGGATTGGTCAAACCCTAATTGTAATGGGATAAATGAAAAGTCGGCCCCAGAATATATTAAAGTGGTTATAACCACCCAGAATATATTAAAGTGGTTATAACCACCCAGATTGAGAAGTCGTCCCTACCAGTGAAAAGACACCTCAATTCAACACTTGCTAGATTGTATAAATAAGAGAGGCCAACACCTCATTCATTCACACACTCACTTGGTCATTAGAGCACAAGTTTGGAGCTACAGTTGGAGAAGAAGGAAGAGAAAGAGAGAGGCACATTCTTGGGAGAGGACTTTCTGTATTGTTTGAGTTATCTCTTGGTATTGTATTGGCTATCTATATTAAAGAAGTTTTTGTTGGGTTTTCTCCCACATGAGGGTTTCCTAGGATAAATGATGTGTCTCTTGTGATTGTGTATTTCTTAGTGATCCTATCTATGATATGGTTATCTAGTGAATTGAAAATAAAACTAATAATAGCTTAAATCTTAACATGGAATCAGAGCTAAGATGAAGAGAGCATCTTTCACAAGAAGAAGAAAAACGTTAATGTTGTCGTACATGAAAATTAGGTCTTTTTATTGAAGGAGATTTTCAGCCTCAAAACCATCTAGAAAAGTGCACCCTAACCCAAGGAATTCTTTGGCACCTTCAGCGCACCTTTTCAATGGGTATATCTCCCGAAAAGTGAAACCCTAGTTTTCACAAAGTACCAGAAAACCAGAAGTACCAGAAAACCAGAAGTACCAGAGTAACAAAAGTACCAGAAAACTAGAAGTACCAGAAAACCAGAAGCACCAGTCTAGAAATCCGTTGGTCAAGTTTGAGGGGGTAAAATTTGAATTTTCATAAATCTAACTGCACCAGCTTACTCGCCTCAACTCGGCGCATCTATCCCCTGGATCAGAATTTCAAAATTTGAAGTTTGAAAAATTAGGGTTTCCTCATAAAACCCTAAGTTGCAGTTACAATTGTAGTCTCAGAACCAGTTGCAGTATCAATTGTAGTTGCAGTACTAGTTGAAGTATCAGTCATAGTACCAGTTGCAGACACCCTTGAAGTTTAAGAGTTGTTGATCATTGTCGTTGCTACCAGATGGTGCCACTACCTACAAATKCTATCTGAGGTATGTACCCACATATGTTTATATTGTTAAGATTTAAAGGGTATTTGCAGGAGAAGGGATCTCTTGCCATGCATCCAGAAGGATCTCAAGATTCAACACATTCAGAGGAATAATGCAACCCATATTTGATTATTCAGATATGCATCTATTTGTTATGACATTATTTTGATCAATGTTGCATGTTGTAGCTATGACCATCATACTAACCTTTGATCAAAATTAAAGTCAAGGTATTAGATGGATTAAAGTTGAGATCATAGAGTTTATTCTCTAACCCAACCTTCTGTCAAGATAACATATTGTCTTAGTACAAGAAGACAGGTTGAAGAAAGCACTCATCATCTTGATTGAAGAAGACTTGGACGAAAAGCAACACACTCATTCTTGAGGAAAAGGCTCCAAGTTCCAAGTTTGATTAATTAAGTTGATAAGATTCAAAGTTGCACATGACAAGTTGATAACTAGTCTTTGAAAAGTACTATACCTGGTAGCATGTGAGCATATTGAGATAAATGCTTAATGTAATCATTTTCCTGATACAAACTAACATCTCCTCTAGGAGAAATCTCTTGTGTTAGTTCCAGGTTGCCATGGAGGAATGTTTGACCACAACACTATAAGAGTGTTGACCTCATTTCCTATTGTATTTCTTACTTTTGATCTTTACTTTAGACAGGTCACAAGTAATATCTCTGAAGGAGCTACTGTGATGATTATTCGTGTTATTGTTTTATCTACTATTATCAAAAGAGTATTATTCTTGCTTGTTGACCTTGTTTCAGGTCACAGGTGATAACCCTGAGGAAGCTATAGTGAAGGTTTTTGAAGACAACATATCATATGATACATGAAGCAGACTATTTACATGATCAGATACACTCATGTACCAAAGAAAATGAAGAAGAAGTTATCTCTTGAGATTCAGAGTATCTCATATGAAGATTGATTATAAGGAGCAAATGGCTCCAAAGATGACCAAACATTAGAACAAGAACTCATAGTAGAATTGTTCAAAGGTTAATGAATCCACCTTGACCAGAAGCAGAAATTGTTTGAATCCTGACTCAGTATTTCATATTTAGACTTGGTATTCAACACCAAGTATACCCTGTAAAAAGATGATGAAGTCCTTGTAGACTCAGAAAAAATCAAGGATAAGCTTGATCTCAGAAAGGATCAGATGGAGAGACAACTTCCAGGATTGGGAGACAGATGACATGAGAAGACTAGATCATAGCTTCAAAAACTTCTAGGAGACATGAAATCTCTTGGGAAGATTCCCTTATTTCAGTAACATAGAAGAAAGCCCGTCAGAAAGACTAGGATATGGATTCTTTCATGAGACTAGAAGAGAAGTCAGTATTGACATCCAAGATTGATCTATACAGATCAAGCATGTTGCAGATGAACAAATCCTAATGTGTGTCCAGAGGATTCTCCCAGCAAGAGGGAGAAGACTATGCCGAGACACTTATTGAAGAAATAGTTCCAGTATTTATGAAGACAACCAAAACAACCATGATTCAAATATAGTATGAGATGCAGGGGGAGAAATCCCCATATTTAAAATTGAGTGGTAGTTGTCGCAGTACATTGGTTGGGTCATGGAAAAATAACTATGATAAAAGATAGCATTACCTCCATAAAAAAAGAAGAGCTATCTTCAGTATCAGTTATTGAGCCACTCTCAGTTTCAGATGAAACTACTGTCGTGATAGAATAAGAGGAGTTACTCTCAGATTTTAGCAACCACATTGAGAATGAAGCAGTCATTCTCAGCCTCAGAGTAGCTACAGAGTCCTTGATTCCAGAAGGAATAGTTGCAGAGAGAGTAGAGGACATACTCCCAGACGGTGAGACAGATAGTGCCTTGCAGAAAGCACATAGAGCTATCACATGTTCGTGCAGATTGAGTTACAGTTGAGAAAGTGTACCATATTGGTACAATGTAACGTGAAAATTTGGTTTGAAGATTGAAGATAGAAAGCCTCAGGTTTGCAGGTTGAAGGAAGCTCTGTACATATTGAAGCAAGCTCCAAGAGCTTGATTGACAGTTTCCTGACGAGCTTGGAACTTTAACAAGAGTAAATTTGATTCTAACCTTTATGTCAAGGTTATGAATGATGAGCCAATGATGTTACTATATGTAGGTGATGTATTCTTGACAAGATGAAGAAAATATCATCATAGATTGCAGAAGAAGCTCACCACAGAGTTTGATGGAAGACCTAAATGCATTATCTCTTAGGTCTTGAAGTTTGGCAGAGAACAAAGAATATCTTCCTTAAACCAAGAGAAGTATACAGTTAAAATTGAAAAGGGTTGACATGTTGAAATGCAAATCCATGTACACACCCATGGAAACAAAGTTGTAGCTCCTGGTAGATGCCTCATCAAAATTGGTTGATGCTACTCTGTACATATAGAGTATTGGTTCGGTGATGTATCTGACGAATACCAGGCTAGACATATGTTTTGCCTTGAGTTAGTATCTGGTAGAAACTAGACATGTTCACCTAGTTGTTGCAAAACATGTGATGAGGTATCTTAAGGGTACATTGGATTGTGGTCTCAGTTATGATGGAGATCATGACTTCAGATTGAGTGGGTACACTGATTCAGATTGGGCTGGAAGTATCTCTGACATGAAGACCACTTCAGGATGTTGTTTCAGTTTGGGATCAGCCACGATCTCATGGAAGAGTAGGAAGTAATCAAGCATTTCTCTCAATACAACAGAAGAAAAATACATTGTTGTGTGTTCTGCCAGTTGTGAAGCCATATGGCTTCATAAGTTGTTGACTGGTCTATTCGACCTAGAGATGGAAGAAACTATGATCTTATGTGATAACTAGAGCTGTATAAAGATGACAGAGAACCATGTGTTCCATGACAAGTCAAAACACATAGATATCCGATATCATTACATCCGTGACATGGTGCAGAGAGGAGCCATAAAAATATGTTAGCATGGATGAACGGGTTGCTGATGTGTTGACCAAACCTCTATCTCGTGTAAAGTTTGAACACTTTCGAGATAAGCTTGGTATAGTCCGAAAGGACCTCCCTCGAAAGGGGGAGTAGTTCTGTGTGGTGTTGCCAGCTTAATTGTTGTGTTGTGATTCCAACTTAATTGTTGTGTGGTGTTTCTAGCTTAATTGTTGTGTTGTGATTCCAACTTAATTGTTGTGTGGTGTTGTCAGCTTAATTGTTTTTCTTCCAGCTTAATTGTTGTGCGGTGTTGCTAGTTAACTGTTGTGATTCTAGCTTAATTGTTTTGTGGTGTTGCCAGCTTAATTGTTGTGCTTCCAGCTTAATTGTTGTGTGGTGTTTCCAACTTAATTATTGTGATGATGTGTCAGTCTCGTGCTGTGATGCCAGCTTTGTGTTAATGATATTGTGTAGCCAGCTTCATGCTGTGATGCCATCCTTGTGCTGAAGACTCTCAACATAGTGCTGATGTTGATGATGCTCCAGCCTTCGTGTTGTGATGTTGTTTTTGATGATGATGCTCCAGCCTTCGTTTTGTGATGTTGTTGTTGTTGATGATGCTCCAACCTTTGTGTTGTGATATTTTTGTTTTTTATGTTGTATCAGCCTTGTGTTGTTATTGACGATGATGATGTATTAGTGTTATACTAATCCATGTTGATGCAATTGATGATGATGATGCCACTTCAGCTTCTTGTTGAAGATGATGATGATGATGCCACTTCAGCGTCTTGCTGAAGATGATGATGATGATGCCACTTCAGCTTCTTGCTGAAGTTGATGAGGATGATGCCACTTTAGCTTCTTGCTGAAGATGACGATGATGATGCCACTTTAGCTTCTCACTGAAGATAATGATGATGATGCCACTTCAGCTTCTTTTTGAAGATGATGATGATGATGCCACTTTAGCTACTTGATGAAGATGATTATGATGATGATGATGTTATTTCATATTTCATGCCAAAGATGATGATGTTACTTTAGCCTCACACTGAAGATGATGATGATGTTACCTTAGCCTCATGCTGATGAGGATGATGATGCAATTCCATCTCCCTGCTGTGAATGATGATATTGATGATGAGAAAAACTTCCGATGATTTATAGATATGCCAGTCAGTGTTCCAAGATGTTGTTGATGATTTTGCTCTCTCTCTCACCTGATGTTGTTGTAGAATACCCTTCTTGTTAAGGGGGAGTGTTGAAATATTGTAACTGAAAAGAGTATTCTATTTATTATTGATGTATTATTCTTTAGATCAATCCCCTTTTGTGGATTGATTATGTCGGGTATTGTAAATGACCAAATCCCCTTTTGTGGATTGGTCAAACCCTAATTGCAATGGGATAAATGAAAATTCAGCCCCAGAATATATTAAAGTGGTTATAACCACCCAGATTGAGAGGTCGGCCCTGCCAGTGAAAAGACACCTCAGTTCAACACCTGCCAAATTGTATAAATAAGAGAGGCCAATGCCTCATTTGTTCTCACACTCACTTGTTCATTAGAGCACAAGTTTGGAGCTGCAGTTGGAGAAGAAGGAAGAGAGAGAGAGAGGCACATTCTTGGGAGAGGACTTTCTGTATTGTTTGAGTTATCTCTTGGCATTGTATTGGCTATCTATATTAAGGAAGTTTTTGTTGGGTTTTCTCCCCCATGAGGGTTCCCCGGAATAAATGATGTGTCTCTTGTGATTGTTTATTTCTCAGTGATCCTATTTATGCTATGGTTATCTAGTGAATTGAAAATAAACCTAATGATAGCTTAAACCTTAACAAAAAAATTTCCACAACACAAAAAATGGGCCCTAGAAATCGATTGTATTGTTGATTATATCCTATGAGAGTTCCAAGAATATTTTATTTCTCAATGTCTCTTATTACATTGTCCTTTTCTATATGTAGTTGGTGTACTCCCTATTGACATTGAGAAAAACATTCAAAGAGTGATGCAGAGATTCAATCCTTGATCTATTGTTTGGCTTCTCTTTGGCAATGAGAAGCTTCTTCTTGGATTCAACAATTTTATTCCTAGTCTCCTTTGGTGCAATCCTCTTATCCTTTGAATCCTTCATCATTCTAGAAAGTTGATGCAAACCAACTTTGCTCCTCCTTCCCTTGTGTCTACTTCTCGTTAAAAAAATATGTGTGCAATGAAGGAAAGATTGCACCGCTATTTTGTGCGATGATATGGATCAAGAACAAACATTACACAACATGATGCAAAGAACACATGAGATAAGGGAAGAGAAGAGGAGAGGAAGAAGTTTTATTCCTATATTAATTTGTATTGTGATTATTACTAGACACAATTGCATCCTCACCTTAGTTGTATCTATGGTTATAGTTCATATCTTGGCCCAACAAAAACTAAAAGTGTTGCTGGAAATAGTTCCCACTAGATAGATTTGGGTCTTAGGCATAGGCTTTGATATGCCATGAATTCTATGTTGAAATATAAAAAAATGGTTGTTTCCTCCCTCTCAAATTTTATTTTTGATTCCATTTGGCCTCCTCGAACGACATACATAATCTCTAGACATATCAATACTCACATCTATTTTCTGAAAACACAAAATATCACCAATAATCATCTCTATCACAATATTCATTCTTTGAGGCCTCCCATGGATCACAACCATGGAGCTCCAACACCAAATTTAGGGACTAGATATGCGCAACAAAAAAATCACTCACATGCATAAGTAAAGGTTTGAAAGGAAACATGTAATGCCCCATATTTTGGCCTTAGGTAGTTAGAACTTTGAATTTTTCTCATCTTAGTAATTCATTGCTTGGTTTCTATTTGAACTCAGTTAAATTGATACCGAGATTTGAGATGTGTACATTCAGATCTATTTGTGTATTGCATAATATTATTTTTACTATTGTAATTTCATGATAATGATAGTTATGTGATTTGTTTAAACATGAAAATTTAAATGTGTAATTTTTTGAAACATACCAATTCAAAATTATGTTGTGAATGTATAACATATGTGAGGCATGATGTAAATAAGCATGCATTTCCTAATTGAATGTCAATGCAAATATGGATTTTCATATGAAATTTGTGATGTATTTTCATGGATATGAATATTGGTGAGCTAATGTATAGGCCAATGATATATATAATAGCTAAATGATTGTAGTGTTGAGGTAACTTGGATTTCATAGACATCAGGAAGATAACGTATGCTATAAGTTTTACTTATGATTTAATTTATGATTTCAAATATTTTTATAATATATGGTAAGTGTGGTTTTGATAGGACACAAATTACCCATAGTGCTTGTTTGATTGTATGACTCTAATAACAATAATTGCACATTATGGCTCAAAGAGTGTTGACCCTAATTCTATGAGAAAGGGTGGGGATATTACCCACCGAGTATCCTATTGATCTAGGTTTATCAGGAGGGGTAGAGGTTTTTCCCAATATTTATCCTCCAAAACCTAGAGTTGTGAGAGGGCTATGTTAAGCCATGCTCCCTTAGAATTGTGATGGAAACCACTAGTTTCTTTCTAGGGAAGCTTGGTCAAGATAGTCGACACTTCCACTAAAATGCTATATTTGGAGTTAGGTCAATATAGTTGACACTCCAGCTTAGTCCAATAGAGGAAAGGATAGGGTGTGGAATATGGAAGTAGGTTAGGGAGGAAGGATGATTCGAAGTTGGTTGAGAATACTTCTTGGCGATTATATGTGTCACTCTTGTTTTCTTACTTAGTTCCTACTATATTTAGAGTACTTGTTTTGATTCATTTTTTATACTTTTTTTTTAGTGTGATGATAAATTATTGTTGAATTACTATAATTTTATTATTTGAGATTACTGAATGATGTGTTTACTTGATTTACCATCTTGCATGCTTTGATGTGCACATATAGGAACTATGCATTAGAGGTAGTGATTTCTTATCACTAGTACATGCACAAGCTATGTGTACGCTAACTACACATACATACTTTGTGCATGTACACTAGTACAATTAATTGATGTATTAATTATTAAAGTAGGTTATTTACTATTTATTGAATGGTTTACTGATTATGTAAATTATATGTTGAAATTACTAAGACAACTGAGAGGGGGGGTGAATCAGTTGTTATTATGCTTAAACAATTTTAAGTCTATTAATACATTCTTAATCTTTCTTCAAGTGATCATCAACATTATACGGCATATGGACAATAAAAGTAATGAGCATCGGTCACACATAAGGTATACACAAAGACAGATTTTCATGAGGAAACCCATAAAGGGAGAAAACCTCTTCTTCTTTGAAATGATAGGCAGTCTTGTAAGTTCTGTACATCATCTATAATTGAGCGCCAACTCAATGTGAGGCTGCTACCTCTGTTTTACAAGTTGCAACTTGTTTGAGAGCACTGACTCTCTTGTTTCTCTAGCACCCACTAGAAGGAATCACGAAATCCCCTAATGTTCTAGCACCAACTAGATGGAAGCACCAACTTCCAGTTACATAGGCTCCAACCTGTATAACAGAGAACACTTGTTCTCCCTTGCACCACCCTGCTACCCTGGTTTCTCTGGATGCAACCAGATGGAAGCTACAACTCCCTGTGTTCAAGCTCCCTGTTAAACCTCTGAGGACAAAAATCCTCCCTAGCAACTCCCAAACACCCTGGAATATAAATGAATAATTAAACAACCAACTACATAGATAAATCAATTCTTACCACTTCTTCTTTGTTCTGTAAATCTGGTCTTCTTCTAACTGTTCTGCAATTCTTCTCTTCCTTTGTCTGTTCTGCAATTCTGCTCTGCTTCAACTTGTTCTGTCATTCTGCTCTACTTCAAGTCTTTTCCTCATCTATTACTCTTCTCTGATTTTTATCTCACACTACGCATATTTTCAGTCTCACACTGCGCATCCTGTGATTTTCCCTTTCTTACAGTTTAATTCATTTTTCGTCCAGAACAACCAACGATGCACATTCTGTATCTTTTTCTTTTATGCACCACACCCACAAAAGTTACACTTCGCATCTTCTTAGGCAAAAGAAAAAATCGTCTAAGCAACTGAAACACCAACCGATCAAGAATCATGAATCAGTTTAGCTAACAAATTTGTAACTGATCAATTAACTATGAGATGGAACAATAGCCCTCCGATCATATTCAAACTCACTTGAACCGTTGGATTAAGAATAAAGAATCTTGTGCCTATTTCTCCATTTCATAATTCGGCATTTTAAGATACCTGTGGTAAATATTAGCACCTCTAGCTTCTTCCTCCATCTTCCATCATTGTGCCCAATGGCTCTGACCACGTGCTTATGCATAAAGCGCTTTCACAATTTCACATTTCGTGAATCTGGAGATGAGGCATCTTAACTCTCCAATTCGTAATCCCTAAAACTATGAAATGGAGCTTATCTGAACTAAATCCTTCCCTCCTCGTGACCACCGACGGTGACCATAGGCTGTGCCAAAAAGGCGCTTCATATTTTGCGAGTTTCCACATCATGCTTCGTTGACTCCAAGTCAGCGAAATTCTAATCGCTTGCCACTTTTCCTATGATTCGATGGTTCAGATATAATCTTAATTCAACAGCTCAGATCATATCACGATTTCACATATCACAATTTCGACGTTCTTGTGGTTATGTTTCTTGCCTCTCCAAGTCGTGATTCATGAAACTCTGAAATGGAGTTGGATCAACAGTCCAGATCACACCTTGATCTAATGGCTGCGATTAAATCACGATTTTCCATATCGCGATTTTGGTGGTTATGTTTCTTACCTCTCCAAGTCGCGATAGGAGAAGCTCCAAGATGGAGCTCAGATCAATGATCCACGTTCTTAATGATCCGACAGTTCTGATCTTTTCATGATCTCACTTCTTGTTGTTCCTTAGATGGAGGTTCTCATCACTCCAAGTCACGATAGGCGAGACTCCAAGATGGAGCTGGATCAACGGTCCAGAACAAACCTCGATCTGACAGCTAAGATAGTTTTGTGATTTCGCATATCACGAATTCAAGAGGTTAGGGAACCTCGTTCCTTTGACTTTCCAGTCAGCGACATGATGATCTTTCACCACATGTTCTGCCTGAAGATGGACAGTCCTCCTTCTTTTAGGATTTTGTGAGCCCACTTCTCCTTGCACTTTAATGAACATGCAGGTTCTCCCTGATCCAACGATGGTCAAAACTTATGCTCAGATCTGACGCCTAAGCTATGTCCTCCTCTTCTATGCGTTCTTCTTGTCTACAATTAGATCTGATGGTCCTCCTTCTTTTGGGAATTAAAATGGGATCCAATGATCAGAAATGTTTCTTCTCCTCCCAAGCTTTCTTTGTTAAACTTACTTTGATTTTTCCATCGATGATCTGCCAACAATCCTCTGCACTATCTCTTCTGATCTTATTCGAATCTTCTCTGCAACGTCTTCTCATAATGCCCATCTATTACATACTTTCTGTACTCATGCCATCTTCATTGTTGTACTTGCCATCAATGACAAGCAAACAAGCATGTGTTGTCTGTTAAATATTTGCCAACATTCTCCCCCTTTGGCATTGATGGCAACCACTATAACTTTCCTGTAGCATCCTTGAAATCACATCCTGAAATAAATTACCACACTTTCTCCCCCTTTGACGTCAATGTCAAAGAAGAAACATGCTCCCCCTGAGCTGTTGCAATACATACTCCCCCTGTCAACTAGAAGCATCTTAGAAATACACTAGATATGCACTAAGTATTCCCCCTGACCAGGTGAACAAATTAGACAAAAGAAATCATAACCCCCAACTTTTGACGAAAATATCCAAAAGGGGTTGCTACTAATGGTTTTGTAAATATATCTGCAATCTATTCTATAGAAGGTATATAATTCAGTTGAACAATTCTGTTTGTAACTTGTTCTCTAAGAAAATGGTACTTTATTGGAATATGCTTAGTCTTGGAATGAAGAACAAGATTCTTGGAGACACTAATGGCACTAGTTTTATCACAGTGAATTGGAATGGGATCAGTGTAAGTTACCTTCAAATCTGCAAGAGTTTGTATCATCCATAAAATTTGTGTGCAGCAAGTAGTAGCAACAATGTATTATGCCTCGGTAGTTGATAATGAAATGGATCCTTGGTTTTTACTAAGCCATGATACTAATGAGTCACCCAGAAAAAATGCTCCTCCACTGGTGCTTTTTCTCTCATCAACACAGTTTGCCCAGTCTGCATATGAATAAGCAGTTAACTAAAAATTCTGATTTCTGGGATACCACAGACCATGAGTCATTGTTCCCTTCAAGTATTTGAATATCCTTGTGACAGCTACCAAATGACTTTGTTTAGGTGCTGACTGATAATGACTTACCATTCCAACAGCTTGCATTATATCAGGTTGTGATGTTGTGATGTACAGAAGACCTCCTATCATAGAGCGATATGACCTTTGATCAACATCAGGTGAGATATCATCTTTACTCAGCTTGCAACCAACCACCATAGGTGTACTAACAGGAGAGGAATCCTCCATCTGAAATTTCTTTAACATCTCTTTCAAATATTTTTCTTGAGAGATAAATATTCCTGCAGAACT
>JASDQU010204130.1:11136-26698 GCA_032191745.1 Picea mariana
GGGTTTGGCTACATGAATTCTTGGTTTATGTAAGTGAATTTCTGCAACACTTCTTTATTGAATGGTTATGGTACTATTTACTTGCATTTGGTTATTATAATTTGTTGAATTAAAACCCTAGGTGACAAGCACATGCTAAGGTCCTTGTCTCATGTCCCTACTAGGATTAAGAGCCATTTGATTTGTTGAAGTATGATAGAGCCTTGCCATAGCAACACTCTATCCATATTCTTCTAGCCTAGCCGTTTTTTTACTTGTTATTGAGCTAAGAAGAAGGAAAACGCATCAAGGCCTAGGATTTCTACACCTTGGTGAGTCGTTTTCCCCTAGCGTTTGATAGATGAAGCCTTGCCTTAGCAACACTTCATCTTCAAACTCTCTTGTCTTCAACCCTACAATTATTACTCAAGCTAGCCGATTTTTATCTTGCCATTGAGCTAAAGAAGGAGGAGAGAGCACTAAGGCTTAGGGTTTCTACACCTTAGTGAGCCTTTTTCCCCTAGGGTTTCATTGTTGAGGCCTTGCTTTAGCAACACCTCAACATTTAACCCTCTTCTCTTTGGCCATATCATTATCATTTCGGCCCTTCAACATTTGCAGCCATTTGACTCCATTTGCCCTAATAATGCACTAATCTAAGACTTCTTGTGTTGAGCACCTTGATCATACAAACATCCAATACCTTGAACAACTACTAACCCTTCTAACCCTAGCTTAGACTAATATCTACTAACCCTATTGTTGCCATTATCTACTTGAGTTATCTTTATACATTGCAGCATTTATATCTTTAAAAGCAATTGAATGATTAGCTAAGGCGTTGTTTCTTGATATTGATAGTGTTACATTGGTTGCCATTAGCATTTATTGTGAAGTGACATATTATAATCATTGCCATTATACATGGTTGACTTGCTTCATCAATATTGTTTATCAACTGCTTTATATAAGAAGTCCATGATTATATGAAGTACTAACCAAGCAAGCGATCTTGCATATGCATAGTTTCTTTGTTGCTTTGTCTCAAGCAGGTACACCTTTTTGGTTATTACTTATCTTTATTGGTTGGTTAGCCGAGACTTTATGATTGGTGGTAACTTGTGAGGGGGAAATTATCACTTAGCCTTTTTAGCCTTTGACTTCTTAAAACCCCAGGTCACCTGGGACGTCTTCCCTGGGCCTTACCTCCCTAAACAGAAAGAATTATCCCATTGAGATGACAGTGGTGGGATAGTCTCAGTTTCGCCAGTTTGCCCTTCTTCCATACGTCTTTTACCTTAACTACAAACTGTGCGATAACATTTTGGCGTCGTTGTCAGGGAACACTGACTCAATTCTCCTCAAGACGACACTTTTCGGTAAGCCTTGCCTCAAGATTCTTTATCTTTCAAGCTTACCTGGTGACTCCAATTAGGGTGATTTCCCTTATCTTTTTGATAATTTCAAGCAAATTATCTGGCAACTCCACAATCCGCAAGGAGGTACAATAACCCTCCTCAATCCTTTAGAAGAAAGCCTCCCCGAAACTCTCCTGTAGTAAAATCATTTTTCAAAGGGAGTCTTCCTTTAAAAACAATGTCTAGCACAGCAACTCAGACTAATGCACCGAACCCAGGCAATAACCAAAGGCAATGGTCATCCAGTCTCTTCAAGCCGCTAGACATGTTAGCCATACCAGGTTACCCTAGGCAAATACCACCCAAGTATGAGAAGTGGTTGCCCAATTTTACCTGTACTGATGCAATCAGTGCCAAAGAGCATATGAGCAATTTTTGGGCATTTTTTCAACTTCACCCCGTCAGTGATGATGCTGAAGACCTAGTCATGAAATTGTTCTCCGCTACTCTTCTTGATGCCTCAAAGCGTTGGTATCATAGTCTTCCCGATGGCAGTATTAAAACCATGGACAAACTTGAAGAAGCCTTCCTCAACAGATAGAGTATCAAAGAAGACCCCAACATGCTTCTGACCAGGCTGAATTCCCTTTGGAAACATGAGAATGAATCCATTCGAGAATTCCACACCAAGTTTGAAACCCTGTTGCAAAAGATCCCTGTAAGCCATCATCCAACCGACAATTCCCTTGTTTATATCTACACCAAAGCTTTCACGGGTCAACTAGGGTATCTTCTCAGGGACAAAAACCCCCAAACAATCCAAGAAGCTCAAGAATTGGCTACCAAGATTGAAAGCAACCTCCATTCGTCTAAGATTGAGCCTTTCACAAATCCAAGGGGCAAAATGGACACTAAACCCAAGACAGTCCACAATACCGAGCCTACTTCAAACCTTTGCACTAGCATGGCAAAATTACAAGCTACTATGGATGGAATGATGAAAAATCAAGAGCTAATGATGACTAAGATTGTCAAACTAGAAAGAGCCCAGAACCAAGCACCAAGGGTCCCTTACAAAGGCCAATTCCAAAGGGGAAACCAAGTTTATAAACCAAACAATGAACAAGAGGTCCCTAACACCCTAGCCCCTCAAATATCGTGGATGAAAATCCTTGGTGTTTGCAATGTAGTGAAGCACATTGGGAACATGAGTGTCCTTACAACAATGATGGTCATGAACAAGTGAACAATATGGGTCATGTCATGGAAGGCCCCCAAATAAATATCACTCTTGAAAAACATCGAGAGGGCATAAAAGAAGCATCCAGGCTAGCTAGAATGGCAGTGATAAACAACCTAGACCAGGAATCAAAAGAGAAGTTGAAGAAACAAGAATTCCAGGTGTATAGACGAAAGAAGTTGAACCAACCCATCTCTACCATTCATGTGGCAGCTCAAACAAAACCTCCACCCTCGGACATTATCCTCCCTAAAACTTCCAAAACCGAGAGGGTGGACTTAAACTTTGGCTTTGAAGGAGCACTATCTAAGATGCATGTAACCATCCCTCTGAGAGAAGTCATCAAGGTACCATCTGTTAAAGAACGATTTGACAACTTCTTCAAAGGATCAGATGGACCTGTTATCGCACAGTTTGTAGCTAGGAAAAAGGCTATAAGATTGAAGGCCAAATTGGCGTAATAGGAACCTATCCCACCCAATGTCACCACGATGGGGAGGTTCTTTCTCTTTAGGGAGGTTAGGCCCAGGGGAGACGTCCACGGTGACCTGTGGTTTTGAGGAGGCAGAAGGGTAATGAGATAAGGACAAACTTTCCCCCTCACAAGTCACCACCCAAACAGAAAGTCCCGACTAAACAGCCAATAATAAAGTAAATCCCCAATGAAGAACACCTGCCTAGAACAAGACAACAGCAAATAGATATATGCAAGCTATATTTCAATGGGTTAGTACTTCATAAGACTATCTGATAAATATATATAAGCAATTAGCAATAAATGTTGACGAAGTCAATGTTTATCAATAGCAAAATGAAAAGAAATAACACTTCACCAATAAATATTGGAACGATGTGGCATTCAATGTAACCAATTAACACTTCATTTAATAAATACTTTAAACCACCATTCAATTGCTCATAAAGTAAAACGTTGCTACATTAAAGATGAAATATCCAATGATGACATCAGCAACTTAGGGTTAGTAGGTTAGGGTTTGAAATTCAAAGAATTTAGAGAGTTGTTTGATCAACTTCACTTCAACGTTAGAGGACTTTCAGATCAATGCCTTAGGGTTTAATGGAGTCATAAGTGAAGGACGCAAAGGTTGAAGGAGGCAAGATTTCAAAGGACTAGAGGGAAAGTTTTGGGGTGCTACTAAAGCAGGGCCTCAAAATCAAAACCCTAGGGGAGAGAGGCTCACTCTGGTGTTGCTATAGCAAGGCCTCGTGCTCTCTCCTCCTTCCCGGCAGATGACTAGCTCAATAATAAAAAATAACCAAAACAAGAGGGTTTGATGAGGTGAGGTGTTGCTAAAGCAAGGCCTTTCAACAAACCCTAGAAAGAGTACGGCCCTAGTGTAGTAGACCTAGGCCAGGGACGTCTCACTCTTCTTGGCTTTCAATTGGTACGGCTAGCAAAAAGGAAGAAGAAATAGGAGTGTAGCTACGGCTAGGCTCTTTCTTCCTTCTTCAATGGCTAAAAGTTTCTCTATCAGGGGACATGAGACAAGAACCTACTTGTGTGCTTGTCACCTAGGGTTTTTGATTCAGCAAAATTCATAAACACATGCAAGAAATTAAACTACAACCATTCATTCAAGAAGTTTTGCAAAAAAATACTTACAATTCATCAAGAAATAATCATGCAAACCCTAGTTGTAACACCTTCCTTCAAGAGAAACACCATAAATGCCAAAAATCTCTTCCTTCAACAAGTGCAAATCACTTAATCCAGCCAAATACCCAAGAGAGGGCGCAAATTTCAGTCCTCCTTATGGAGTGAATGAGTTATGATGATAAAATGAGAGTCAAAACCCTCAATATATAGTGTATCAATGACCTAATTTACTTTTTAGGTCATAAAAAGGCTGACAAGGCGATAATACCAAAATAATACTATTTTTACATTAAATGCTAGACTAAAACCCTAATCAAGCAAAAAGGTAAAACGTCACCCCTTTCTAGGGTGACATTAGCCCCTATTAGGGCAAATGTAGCCTCCTGAAGCAAGATGTTAGCCCTCATTGGGCTCCTCCAAGCTACCACACGTGCCAACTGCCCTGTCCATCTGCCAATATGCTCATGATGACGTCATAAGCCTCCTGGTGACGTCCTAGGCCATCTAGAGCCAACGTCCCACTGAAAATGGGTCAATCCCCCTAGGTCAAGTTGTGCCAGGGTGCCTCTGGTGGAACGTCCTCTTCTTCTCCGGTGCAAAGTCTCTGATCATTCTCTGCCCTGTCTTTGCCCCCTGATGGGGTCTCAACATCCATCTGGTGGGCTCTTCAGCCCCATGGAGGTCCGAATTGATCATCTCCCCATGTGTACCAGTCCAAATGGTACCTGTCCATCGAGCATGGTCCTGCACATCAAAGGCTACGCCCTCTGTGGGCTCATTAGTCACAGGAATCATAGCAATGTCAATCACATCTCATCATCAATATTATTAAACATATGCATAAAATCCCTAATACATCAGTTAACAGCTCAAAGGCGTTACACAAGCCTGCAATACAAGTTTGGAGAAAAGGACAAGGCGTCCTATTGGGCTAGTATCCATAGGAAAAGGAAAGTTCTCGAAAAGACCTCATCCAAGCCATGTAAGTGGGTGATGTGGTCAGGGGATGTCCGAGCATGTGGGTGCAGTGAAGGCCAAGGATGCAAAAGTGTTACCTGTGGGTGCCTTTGCAGAAGGCGAGCTGTACCTGTCATGGACGCATTCTTTCCAAGCCCATTCTTGCCTTTATTCTTTTTATTCCTTTATTCTTTTTTNGAAAAGACCTCATCCAAGCCATGTAAGTGGGTGATGTGGTCAGGGGATGTTCGAGCATGTGGGTGCAGTGAAGGCCAAGGATGCAAAAGTGTTACCTGTGGGTGCCTTTGCAGAAGGCGAGCTGTACCTGTCATGGACGCATTCTTTCCAAGCCCATTCTTGCCTTTATTCTTTTTATTCCTTTATTCTTTTTTGCTTTTTTGTTCAAGAGCTAATCAGGGGACACTGCCTTGGCATGGTGACAAGAGCTGACAGTGTTACCTACAAGTACTTTCACAGAGATGAGAAGTTTGGCTCGTGATGAGACCCCCTTTCCCTTGGCCATGCAACCAAGAGTCACTGCCCTGGCGTGGTAACCAGCTGGTGGCAATGTTATACTGCTAGGTACCCATGGACCTGATAGGTTGGCTCGTGATGAGACCCCCTATCCCCTGACTAGGTCTTGTTTTACTATTTTTCTGGGTCCCTCTTGTTTCTTGCTGAGAAGCCTTTTATTGCTTTCTCGGGGATCCCTGGGCGAAGCATCTCGAGGTTTTATTCTTAGGCTTTTACCTTTTACCAGCTTTCTTTTACCTTCTGGGCCTTTAGCCCCTTCTTCCCACAAGGTAAGGTGCAGTCCTAAAAATAGGTCAACCCAATGCCCGGACAAGGGGAATGGGATAAGTGAGTGGGAAGTAAGATGGAGTGGTGCTATGAGGGGAGCGAACGATGGCTTTTCATAAATCCCCCAGTGGAAAAACCAAAACCTACAGATACAGGCTTGTTAGGGCACCCTGTCAATCACCCCAAACATGGTCAAGTGGGCAAATGTAAGATCCAAGCAATTGTTAGAAATAAAAGGAACCAGATGCATACATTTAAAGGTTTTAACAATCAAATGCGACACATCACATGATACCTGGATTAATTACCTCATGAAGCAAGAACCTCTTTTGATACAGGACCAAACCGATGGTGATGGATGTTGTTGCTGCTGACAAGATAAAGACGATGGAAGAAGAAAAGGTGGGCCCTCCAGGGCCATGCTCAGGTCAATCCTGCTCTCGGTACTCCATGTCTAGGACCTGTGGGCCTCGAAACATGATCTCCTAGTTATCACTGAAAAGTGGGGATAACAGGACCCATGGACCCTCCTATTATGTTACAAGTTGATCAGTTTAGGGTCCAGTATGACAAACATCCCCCCTTCTTTATGACCTTGATAATGAATAAAAAGAGCCTTAACAACTGCATGTTGGATTCAAGGGCCAGTGCTAATATGATGTCTCTCAAGGCCATGCAACAATTGGGTCTAGAAGTCACAAGACCCTACAAAAATGCGTGTGGCTTCGAGTCTAGAGCCATACCCACACATGGGGTAATTCAAAACGTGGAAGTTTGCCTCAAAGAATACCCTGAAAAGATAGTCCACATTGACATAGTGGTAGTAGACGTCCCAGATATGTGGGGAATGTTATTGTTTAGGAAGTTTGCCTCAATGTTGGGTGGCACTCTTGAGATGGACCTCACTTATGTGAATATACCTTTGAAAAATGGAACCACAAGTCGTCTCCCGAATGTACCTATGACTACAACCCATGTGCAAGAAGATGGTGATCCCATCAAAGATGACAAAGCACATGAGCAAATCATGGAAAGTCTTCCTGAGTTTTCTCCAAATGATATGCCTTTTGCGATAGAGGAAGACTTTGATCAGATTCAATGGCCCAAAAAAGAAGAATACCGGCAACTACTAAACAAATATAAAGACAAGGAAGTTTGGACCGTGAAGTTACTAAAATCAAGAGAAAGTGACATACTGATTCGGCCTTCCCAACAGGAAGTCTTTACAGCAGAATCCCACCCCCCTCCCTCTGCATAGTACACCAGGATTGTTCAATGAACAGCCAAATACAAGATCAAAGACTACAAGGAAGGGGATGTAATATGGATGTGGGATACCAAGAAAGGAGAGTCAACGTCAAAGTAATTACTCAATCTTGGCTCAGGCCTTTCAAAGTTGGAAGAAAATCAATTGACGACTCTTACTACTTGTCCACTTTGGAAGGAAGAAGGCACCCATTACCAGTGAGCGGGCACCTCCTCAAACCTCACCAAGGTGGGGGGACCTGACTTCACAGGTAAGTGCAGGTAAGTAGATAGGCATTTTGCATTCATTGTATATAGTATATACCATTGCATTGCATGCTAGAGTAGTTTGCTTTCACACTTGTACATATGATTGTTTTTGTTTTAGTTTTATTTTATATATATGAGCTGGGGGTGATATCACCAGCCCAAATGATTACTGATAGTTTCTATTGAGATCAAGCAGGTTACAGGTTATGCCARAGATGCTAAGGTTCTCATGCGCTCTACAGTGAGCACATGTCCCTGAGTTGGAGCCAAACGTTATCCCCACTTTTAGGGATAACTAAGGAGATTATGTCTTGAGGCCCACAGGTCCTAGACATGGAGTACCGAGAGACAGATCGACTCGAGCATGGCCCTAGAGGGCCCATCTTTTCTTCCTTTCAGCACCTCCACTTTGTCAGCAGACGTAGCATCCATCACCTTCGGCTTGGTCCTGTATTAGAGATGGTTCTTTCTCTATGAGGTAATGAGTTCGGGTATCATGGTATGTGTCACTCTGATCCTCAAAACCTTTGAATATGTGCATCTAGTTCTTTTTGTTTCTAACGGGCGCTTGGATCTTATACTTATCGCACAATTTGTAGCAAGGATAAAAGGCTATAAGGTAGAAAGTCAAACTGGCATAGCAGGAACCAGTCCCACCCAATGTCACCACGATGGGAAGGTTCTTTCTCTTTAGGGAGGTTAGGCCCAGGGGAGACGTCCCCGGTGACCTGGGGATTTGAGGAGGCAAGAAGATAATAAGACAAGGATAAGTTTCTCCCCTCACAGATCACCACCAATCAGATAGTCCTGGCTAAACAACCAATAATAAAGTAAAATCCCTAAAGAAATACACCTGCCTGGAACAAAGCAACAACAAACTGATATATATGCAAGCTAGTTCAATGGGTTAGTACTTGATATAAATTGATGACTATCTGATAAATATATAAGCAATTATGGCAATAAATATTGGCGAAGTCAATGTTTATAAATATAGCAATGAAAGTAATATTACTTCAACAATAAATACTGAAACGATATAGCTTTCAATGTGACCAATCAACGCTTCATTCAATAAATGCTTTAAACACCATTCAATTGCTTAATAAATAAAACGATGTTGTACTAATGATATAATAGCATGAGATGACGGCAGCAATTAGGGTTAGTAGGGTTAGCTCCTAGACTAGGGTTAGTAGTTAGGGTTTGACTCAAGTTTTGGAAAGTAGTGTGATCAAGTTCACTTCAATGCTGGAGGACTTTAGATCAATGCCTTAGGGTTAATGGAGTCAAGAGTGAAGGACGCAAGGGTTGAAGGAGGACGGCTAAGGACTAGAGGGAAGAGTTCTAAAGTGTTGCTATGGCAGGGCCTCAGAATCAAAACCCTAGGGGAGAGAGGCTTACTCCGGTGTTGCTATGGCAAGGCCTCGTGCTCTCTCCTCCTTCCTTAAATGGAAAAAACGGCTAGCATAAAGGATAAACTGAGACAAGAGGGTTTGATAAAACAAAGTGTTGCAGTAGCAAGGCTCTATTATCAAACCCTAGAAAAATCGGCCTCAAAGTGTAGAAACCCTGGGCTTCAAGACGGCTTCCTCTTCTCAGCTGGTAAAAGGCACGGCTAGCAAAGGGGAAGAAGAAATAGGAGTGTAGCTACGGCTAGGCTCTTTCTTTCTTCAACAATAGCTAAAAGTTTCTCTATCAGGGGACATGAGACTAGGACCTACTTGTGTGCTTGTCACCTAGGGTTTTTGTCCAGCAACAATCATAAACATATGCAAGAAATTGAACTACAACCATTCATTCAAGAAGTTTTGCAAAAAAATACTTACAATTCATCAGGAATATAAATGCAAACCCTATTTGTAACACCTTCCTTCAAGAGAAATGCCAAAATATGCCAAAATAGTCTTCCTTCAACAAGTGCGCATCACTAAATCAACCAATAACCCTGTAGAGGACGCAAATTTCAGACCTCACTAATGAGTGAGTCAGAGATCATCATAAAAATGAAGGTGAAAATCCTTCATTTATACCATTCCATGACCTAATTTTACATTTTAGGTCATGTAAAAGGTCGACAAGGCCAAAGTACCAAAATCATATTGTTTTACATTAAAATGTTAAATCTAAACCCTAATCAAGCTGAAAAGAGAATAGAAGCCCCTCTAAGAGAGGCGCTAGCCCCTTCTAGGGCAAATGAAGATTCCTGGAGCAAAACGTTAGCCCTCCTTGGGCTTCTCCAACCTGCCACACGTGCCATTGTTGCCTAGTCTGCCTCCCAAGAAGTCCAATAGGCTGGATGACGTCATGGTCATCAAGGGTGACGTCCTAGGCCTTCCAAGGCCAACGTTTCACAGAAAAGGGCTCAACCCCCCTAGGTCAAGCTGTGTCGGGGTGCCTCTGGTGGAACATTCTCTTCTTCTCCAGTGCAAAGCCCCTGATCAACCTTTGTTCTGTCTCTGCCCCCTGATGGGGGTCTCAGCATCCATCTGGTGGGCTCTTCAACCCCATGGGGATCCGAATTGATCATCTCCCCATGTGTATTGGTCCAAATGGTACCTGTCCGTCGGGCATGGTCCTACAAATCAAAGGCTACGCCCTCCATGGGCTCATCAGTCATAGGGATCATAGCAATGTCAATCACATCTCGTCATCAATATTATTAAACATATGCATAAAATCCCTAATACATCAGTTAACAGCTCAAAGATGTTACACAAGCCTGTAATACAAGTCTAGAGAAAAAGACAAGGCATCCTATTGGGCTAGTGTCCACTGGAAAAGGAAAGTTCCCGTAAGAGACCTCATCCAAGCCATGTAAGTGGGTGATGTGGTCAGGGGATGTCCAAGCATGTGGGTGCAATGAGGGCCAAGGATGCAAAAGTGTTACCTGTGGGTGCCTTTGTCGAAGGCGAGTTGTACCTATCATGGATGCATTCTTTCCAAGCCCATTCTTGCCTTTATTCTTTTTTGTTCTTTTATTCCTTTTTTTGCTTTTTTTGTTCAAAAGCTAATCAGGGGACACTGCCTTGGCATGGTGACCAGAACTGACAGCATTACCCACAAGTACTTTCACAAAAATGAGAAGGTTGGCTCGTGATGAGACCCCCTTTCCCTTGGCCATGCAACCAAGAGTCACTGCCCTGGCGTGGTAACCAGCTGGTGGCAATGTCATACTGCTAGGTACCCAATGGACCTAATAGGTTGGCTTGTGATGAGACCCCATATCCTCTGACTAGGTCTTATTTTTTTGGGTCCCTCTTGTTTCTTGCTGAGAAGCCTTTTATTGCTTTCTCGGGGATCCCTGGGCAAAGCATCTCGGGGTTTTATTCTTAGGCTTTTATCTTTTACCAGCTTGCTTTTACCTTCTGGGCCTTTAGCCCCTTCTTCGCACGAGATAAGGTGCAATCCTGAAAATAGGTCAACCCAATGCCCAGACGAGGGGAATGGGACAAGTGAGCGAGAAATAAGATGAAACAGTGGTGCTATGATGGGAGCGAACGATGGCTTTTCAGAAACCTCCCCAGTGGCAGACCAAAACCTACAGACACAGGCTTGCTAGGGCACCCTGTCAATCTTCCCAAACATGGTCAAGTGGGCAAATGTAAGATCCAAGCAGTCGTTAGAAATAAAAGGATTCAGATGCATATATTTAAAGATTTTAATGATCAAAAGTGACACATACCATGATACCTGGACTAATTACCTCATGGAGCAAGAACCTTTTTTGATACTGGACCAAGCCGATGATGATGGATGTTGCTGCTGCTGACAAGATAAAGACGATGGAAGAAAAAAAGGTGGGCCCTCCAGGGCCATGCTCAGGTCAATCCTGCTCTCGGTACTCCATGTCTAGGACCTATGGGCCTCGAGACATGATCTCCTACTTATCCCAAAAAGTAGGGATAACAGGTAACATTGCCACCACCGGTCACCATGCCAAGGTAGTGTCCCTTGATTAGCTTCTTGAACAAAAAGCAATAAAAAATAAAAGGCATGAATGGGCTTGGAAACATTTGCATCTAGGACAGGTACAGCTCGCCTTCTACAAAGGCACCCACAGGTAAGCCCTGCATTTCCCTGCTTTCACTGCACCCCTTGTCAGGACATCCCTTATCCACATCACTCATTTACATGACTTGGATTTAATCTCTTCCGGAAACATCCCTTTTCCAGTGGACACTAGCCCAATAGGACGCCCTGTCACTTCCTCCAAACTTGCCTTGCAGATCTGTATAATGTCTTTGAGCACTAGACTGGGTAAAAGGGGTTTTATGCACATGTTTAATAATATTGATGATTAGATGTGATTGACATTGCTATGATCCCGGTGACTTATGAGCCCATGGAGGGCGTATCTGTTGATGTGCAGGATCATACCCAATGGACAAGTACCACATTGAACAGGTACACATGGGGAGATGATTAGTTTGGACCTCCATGGGGCTGAAGAGCCCACCAGATGGATGTTGAGACCCCAGCAAGGGGCAGAGACAGGACAGAGGTGTTTGCACCGGAGAAGAGGAGAACATTCCACAGAGGCACCCTGGCAGATCCTTACCTAGGGGGGTTGTGCCCTCTCCACTGGAACGTTGGCCTTGGAAGGCCCATAACGTCACCCAGCATGCCCATGACGTCATCCAGCATTGTGGATGTTTTGGGGAGGCAGTTATGGTAGTGTGGCATGTGTGGCAGCTTGGAGAGGCCCAAGGAGGGCTAACGTTTTTCTCCAGGAAGCCTATGCCTCCCTAAAAAGGGCTAACGTCACCCTAGAAGGAGCATGACGTCTTATTTTTTTCTTGATTAGGGTTTCATTATGACATTTTAATGTAAAACGATATTATTGTGTATTTTGGCCTTGTCGTCCTTTTGATGACCTAAATTTTAATTAAGGTCATTGGTATGGTATATGTTGAGGGTTTTCACTCTCATATTTTCATCATCTTTCACTCACACATTAGTGAGGTCTGAAATTTACGCCCTCATTTAGTGTTTTTGGCTGAAAATTGATGCGCACTTGTTGAAGGAGACTTTTCTTGGCTATTTTTGGCATTTCTCTTGGTGGAAGGTTTACAACTAGGGTTTGGCTACATGAATTCTTGGTTTATGTAAGTGAATTTATGCAACACTTCTTTATTGAATGGTTATGGTACTATTTACTTGCATTTTGTTATTATAATTTGCTGAATTAAAACCCTAGGTGACAAGCACATGCTAAGGTCCTTATCTCATGCCCCTACTAGGATTAAGAGCCATTTGATTTGYTGAAGTATGATAGAGCCTTGCCATAGCAACACTCTATCCATATTCTTCTAGCCTAGCCGTTTTTTTACTTGTTATTGAGCTAAGAAGGAGGAAAACGCATCAAGGCCTAGGGTTTCTACACCTTGGTGAGCCGTTTTCCCCTAGGGTTTGATAGATRAAACCTTGCCTTAGCAACACTTCATCTTCAAACTCTCTTGTCTTCAGCCCTACAATTATTACTCAAGCTAGCCGATTTTTATCTTKCCATTGAGCTAAAGAAGGAGGAGAGAGCACTAAGGCCTAGGGTTTCTACACCTTAGTGAGCCTTTCTCCCCTAGGGTTTCATTGTTGAGGTCTTTTTTTAGCAACACCTCAACATTTAACCCTCTTGTCTTTGGCCATATCATTATCATTTCGGCCCTTCAACATTTGCAACCATTTGACTCCATTTGCCCTAATAACGCACTGATCTAAGACTTCTTGTGTTGAGCACCTTGATCATACAAACATCTAATACCTTGAACAACTACTTACCCTTCTAACCCTAGCTTAGACTAATATCTACTAACCCTATTGTTGCCATTATCTACTTGAGTTATCTTTATACATTGCAGTATTTATATCTTTAAAAGTAATTGAATGATTAGCTAAGGCGTTGTTTCTTGATATTGATATTTTTACATTGGTTGCCATTAGCATTTATTGTGAAGTGGCATATTATAATTATTGCCATTATACATCGTTGACTTGCTTCATCAATATTGTTCATCAATTGCTTTATATCCGAAGTCCATGATTATATGAAGTACTAACCAAGCAAGCGAACTTGCATATGCATAGTTTCTTTGTTGCTTTGTCTCGGGCAGGTACACCTTTTTGGTTATTACTCATCTTTATTGGCTGGTTAGTCGGGACTTTCTGATCGATGGTGACCCGTGAGGGGGAAATTATCACTTAGCCTTTTTAGCCTTTGCCTTCTCAAAACCCCAGTTCACCGGGGACGTCTCCCCTAGGCCTTACCTCCCTAAACAAAAACAGCTATCCCATTGAGGTGACAGTGGTGGGATAGTCTCAGTTTCACCAGTTTGCCCTTCTTCCATCTGTCTTTTACCTTAACTACAAACTGTGCGATAACAGTCACTAATGAGTTTTGCATTTAATAATGAGTTGAGTTCTTTATTTAGAGGGAATATTCTCAACACTATGTGCCTCACTCCTAATGCACAAGTGCACCTTTTCTAGAGAGGAAACAACAAATCTACTCCAATTCGCTTGACATATGTTAGTGAAACTTCAATGAGACATTCTCTCACGTGAGACGACATTCCTAGTATAGCCAAGTGTCAATTTAGGAGAGTTTAGGGTCTTTTATTATCTTCTTTATCTATTGGTTGTCTTCTTCCAACACTTGGTTGCTTGAGATAAGCATGTGGCATGTTAAAGGGAAATATGACTTAAAAACACTCGCCCGTGACTTAAAGGGTGTTTCTCTCTTGTTTTATATCATTGTAATCATTTTTTTGATGTTAAAATGAAGTAACGTGATTGTTGCTACAGATTTCAAGCATGCTAGATTTGATTTTAGAATTATTAGTTTTCATACAATCCATGACTTGGTGAATTGATCTGAAATTCAAATATGTTGTCTCTATTCTTGATCTATACTTCTATGGTTTTAGCTTTTGAAAATACAAAGTTTCATTGGTGTTGCGTAAGATTTTCAGTTTCATCTTTAAGTTAGACCTTTCAGTTCAAATCTGCATGTCATGAAATCAAATTTTAACATGGTATCAGAATTGTTTTACAAAAAATCTTTCATCCAATGAATGGAGAAGGCAGCGACCTATGAGATGGAGTTGATTCTATAGAGAGGCATAAGGAAATGTCAAAGGCTGGAGCAATGCAATCAATCTCACTGGGTGTGATACCCAACAAGTTCCAATCACTAGAGCGATCCTTGCTTGAGAGGCATAAGGAAATGTCAAAGGCTGAACTGTTTTTTATGCATGCAAAGGGAAGATTTAACCTATGAAATGTTGTTGTTTTATTTTGGCTAAATCGTTTTGTTTAAGTTGTGATCCAAGGGACTACCGGAATGGCGAACTTCAAAATGTCAAGTCTTCGGGAATATGACCAATTATGGGGGGGGGCTCTAATTTCACCCCTTGGAAATGCAAGTTGCAAATGCTCATAGAAGAGATTGATCTCTAGGACATAGTCCAAGGCAAAGTTGCAACTCCTACCGATCCTCAACAATTGTCTCTGTTAGAATATAGAAGATGGTGTGCTGGTTTTACCATTGACGATACCCTCGTCACCCAACCGTAGGCCGAAGCCACCCTCCGAGCACCTTAACCTTGACTGAGAATTCCTCCGGAAGCAAACCCTAGGCTAGATAGCCAAACAAAGGGTAGTGCACCTTTCCCCAAGGATAGCGCATCACAAAAGACTGATCAGATAGTCCAAACCCTAGCCAAGAGATAGTCAAGCCAATACAGAAAACTTATTGCTGCTGCAGCTGCACCTGCAGCTCTCCTCCACACGTGCGCACCAAACTGGGAACTGCAGTGCGCACCAAACTGGGAACTGCAATTCTGAGATGCTGTCAAATGAGAACTGGCACCCTGTATTTATACTGGTTATGCCAGATTTGTTGGGGCCGACTTCTCCTTCTGGATGTGTCTGTTCAGTATATTATTATTATTTCTGGACGACTTCTTCTCTTGGAGGCTAATAACCTAATATAAATTATCTTCTTGAGCCGACAAGACTTCTAGGGTTATTAGCCAACTCATTAGGGTTTTCTCTTGCTTTCCGGAGTCTTCTATTCTCGTCAGGTTCACACGTGGA
>JASDQU010204132.1:6525-18862 GCA_032191745.1 Picea mariana
TGAAGAGGAGGGTGCCTTGGGTTTAGGTGAGGGAAGGTGGGGTGCTCACCTTGAGTTTAGGAGAGCGAGAAGGTCACAATTCATTCAAATGCCTGCAAAGAGGAGATGCATGTGGAGGTGAACAAATAACTCGGTGAGTGTAGGGAGAGGCCTTTGAGCATAGACAAATAGTTTTGAAAATAGCAGAATATGTAGAAAATCTAATGGTTGTCGTCCTAATACACATCTGGGTTATCGTGGAAGAAACCTTCAATCCACTTGGTGTGCCCTTGGGGGCAAGTCTCGAGTCAAGGTGCTGTCATCTGATCCTCAACTCCTTCGTCTAGGCCAACTCCACGGCCAACTCCTAGCGAAGCCAAGGGGGGTAGTCCCTATAAAATAAATCTAAAGCTTTTCTAAACTAAGAAAGAAAAACACTTTAATCTAGGAGTTTATTGCTGAAAATAAAATTAGATCATTCACCATTTAGCATTTATCCTTTGAGCATAGACAAATAGTTTTGAAAATAGCAGAATATGTAGAAAATCTAATGGTTGTCGTCCTAATACACCCCTGGGTTATCGTGGAAGAAATCTTCAATCCACTTGGTGTGCCCTTGGGGGCAAGTCTCGAGTCAAAGTGCTGTCACTTGATCCTCAACTCCTCCGTCTAGGCCAACTCCACGGCCAACTCCTAGCGAAGCCAAGGGGGGTAGTCCCTATAAAATAAATCTAAAGCTTTTCTAAACTAAGAAAGAAAAACACTTTAATCTAGGAGCTTATTGCTGAAAATAAAATTAGATCATTCACCATTTAGCATTTATCATTATAAAGAACACTTTGCTCATGAAACATTCATACATCAAAATGATACAACATCTGCAATATTCAAGAGCATAAAAGAAGATTAGATAACATGCATCAATGTCACTGCTCACATAAGGTAAATTGAATGTACTTTTTAACCAGTGCTTTAAAGGGAATCGTGGGTAGTGTAGATCGAAAATTTTATTAAGGTAAACTTTGTAATTAGTTAATGAAAGGTGTTTGGCCCCTTTAGAAAGCTTGTTCTTTGCTTGGACACATACCATGATACCCTGGACTCATTACCTCATGGAGCAAGACCCACTTCAGCTACAAGACCAGGTCGAGGTGATGGATGTTGCTGCTGTTGACAAAGTGGAGGCGCTGAAGGAAGAAAAGATGGGCCCTCCAAGGCTATTCTCAAGTCGATCTGGCTCTCGGTACTCCATGTCTAGGACCTGTGGGCCTCGAGACATAATCTCCTTAGTTATCCCTAGACTGGGGATAACATATGGCTCCAACTAGGGGACATGGGCTCACCGTAGAGTGCATGAGAACCTCAACATCTCTGGCATAACCTGTAACCTACTTGATCTCAACATAAAGCTGTTAGCAATCATTTGGGGTGTTGATATCACCCCCGGCTCATATATATCAAAATGAAAGCAAGCATATATACAAATGAGAAAACAAACTACTCTAGTATGAAATGCAAATGGTATATACAATGAATGCAAATGCTTACCTACTTACCCGTACTTACCTGTCGGCTGAATGCTAGGTGTAGTCAAATGACCAGTGAAACCATCCCAGCATTGTCTTAGAACACCTGCTTCTGTGCTTCATCATAAACCAAAAAAGTGATAAGCACAAAAATAACATGGGTTAGAGAATGTATTGTATCCTCAGAAACCATAAAGTCTAACTCATGGAGGCGGGTGGGAGGGATAAAATCATGCCAAGTCACTCTTTGAGGAAAGTGCTCAATCCACTTCAGGAAGGGATCGTGAAAAGTCAAAGGTTCAGAAAAATGACTGATAAGGTCTGAAAGATGGCTACCTAGGACGTCCTCATAATCTGAAATCCTGGAAGGGATTGACAAAGATCTAGAAGATGATTGACAAACTCTTAAGGGAAGGTTGAAAAGTTGAGATGACCGACTTTTTCTTGAGGTATTCAACCTACCCTTGAACTCTAGAGTTTGCCTCAGAGGAAACTCAATACAAAAAACATATTTCTCAACTACACCTTTAATGACACATCAAGGTAAAGTAATCGAAGATGGTTCGAGAAACCTGTCACAAGAGTCCTGCTTCGGACAGACAATGTCCTTACTCCTATCAAGACCTGAGCATAACGATGGTTGGTAATCTTCTTCATGTAATGAATTCATGTGCTCAGACGAGTACTCATCAAAGTCCTCAAGGTATGACCGAAAATCATCAGGAAAATATGGGACTAGGTCAACCTTGGGTGTTTGGAAAATATCGGTAATTATATCATCTCCTTGTTGCCATTGGTAAAAAACAAGAGTAACCTGTTGTGATAAATTATAACTGTAAAAGCAACACTTGGAAATGATTCTCAATGTCGTAAATGGGGTCCATATCATAACCAACTATATCCCACTTACGTCTCCCAACATGTATGAACTCATCAATATTATTAACCTTGTCACTATCTGTATCATAACATGAACGATTTGAAGCATTCAAGGGTCATCTATCTCCTCCTCATCTCCCAAATCATAGAGTAGAGAATCATTAAAATTTTGGAGAGGGTAACTTACTGTGTTTGTTTCTTCTTGTGCAGGAGCTTTGAGGACTTGGGTATCTTCAACATGCATCATTGTCTCATCCTCATGAGTTGCCCCTTCATCTTCAACTGTACAACAAGGAAGATCTACTTTGTTCGAGGATTCCATTTCTTCTTCCTTCTCTGAATCATAAAACAAGGCATTGCCAAGATCCTAAAAAGGAAAGTGACTAACCTCATTCTCTTCTTCTTGTGTAGGGGGAACAGGCTCGTGGATGGCTTCGTCAGAGGGAGGAGTGCAAATCGATACTTCGTCATTTTCTTCAGGTTCTAGCCCCTCAACTGTGTTTTCAGTAGTCCTTTGTTCTGCATTGTGGGATTGGAAAACCTCATCAATATTCTTCCCCTTAGCCTTTTGTTGGTCGATGGTTTGTTCCCCTTCTTTTTGGAAGTCAACAGTAAAGGTTTCAAGGGAAACTAAGCTTTCCACACTAAGAGTGCCTGAGGTGAAGAGGTGCCTTACCTTGGACAAGGAGATATTTTGCTCGATTCTTTTAGCCATGCTGTGAGCTTCATTGAGCGTTCTTGGGCCCTTTTTACTGAGGGTAAAACCTAGATGCACTAAAAGTGCATTGGTATAGAGATGGACAATGTACTTGTCTTTAGGATGATAGCTTTCAGTAATTTGATATAGTATGTCCTCAAACCTATCCTGGAAGTGTTTGACAGTTTCATCCTCAGTTTGCTTTATATGCTCGAGTCTTTTTTGTAGTACTGAGATGTCTTCCAACTAGATACCCCATCTTTTGAGAAAGGTCTCTTCCAATTGTTCCATAGTTGTGATGCTAGCATTGGGGAGGTTGTCATACCACCTCCTAGCGTTGCTATAAAGAGTGGCAGAGAAGAGTTTCATCACCAAATCCTTAGCATCATCACTGATAGGATGGAGTTGAAAGAAAGCCCAAAAATCACTCATGTGATAGTCGACTCTTTCCCCATCACTACTAGTGAATCTAGGGAGCCATTTCTCGTACTTCGGGGGCATTTGTCGAGGGTATCCTAGGATTTTACTCATGTCTAGGGGTTTGAAATTTCCCGGGTCCCATTGAGAAGTCATGGTTGGCTTCGTCATCAGTGGAGTCGCTAGAGAATTTTCTTGAAATTATCAAAGAAATAAGGGAATCATCCTTAGTGGAGTTGCTGGGTAAGCTTTGTAAGATAAAGACTCTTGAGGAAAGGCTTACCGCAAAAGTGTCGTCTTTGAGGAGAATTGACTCAGTGTTCCTCGACAACGGCGCCAAAATGTTATCGCACAGTTTGTACTTGGATGTAAATGAAAGGTAAATGAAGACAAACCGACGTAACAAGAGACCATCCTATCACTGTCACCTCAACAAGAAATCTCTTTCTATTTAGGGTGGTAGGCCGAGGGGAGACGTCCTTGATGACCTGGGGTTTTGAGAAGGCAAAAGGATTTAGGCCAAGTAAAGGTTTCCCTCTCACAAGTCACAACTGATCAGAAAGTCCGGCTAAACAACCAATAAAGATAATAATAACCAGGAATGTACCTGCCCGGAACAAAGCAACATAAAACTTATATTTGCAAGGTCACTTGCTGGTTAGTACTTCATATAATCAGAGACTTTCTCAAATAAATCAGTTGACTAATATATTGATGAAACAATCAATGATGTGTAGCAACAATAATCACAATACGTTACTTCATAATAAATGCTTAAAGAAGCTTCAAAATGAGCAAAATGACTAATCATCAATGTCACAATATCAACATTCATTAGAAGCAAAGACTACTATGCATTAACCAATCTTTCAATTGCTTGAAGAAACATTAATTTGTTGCAAAGTATGACTATAACTCAAATGGATAATAGCAGCAATAGGGTTAGCAAGTCAAGCTAAGCTAGGGTTAGAGTGTGTTAGTAATTGTTCAAAGATTTTGGAGGTTGTGATCAAATACTCAAGTAAGAGGTCTTAGACCATGCATTCACAGGGCAAATGGAGTAAAAAATCGTTGCAAGAATTGAAGGGACAATATGATAATAGTAGGGCCAAAGACAAGAGGAATTTGATGGTGAGGTGTTAGTAAGCCAAGGCTTCAACCATCAAACCCTAGGGGAAAACGACTTACTAAGGAGTAGGCAGCCCTAGTCCTTAACACGTTTTCCTCCTTTAGCTCAATGACAAAGTAAAATCGGCTAGGATGAAGAACACGGGATAGGGTGTTGCAATGGCAAGGCCCTAGCAATGTCTTCAACAGGTAACATATCTCTTTGGCATATTCTAGTAGGGAATTCAAATAAGGACACCAACATGTGCTTATTTCCTAGGGTTTATTCCAACAAATGCAAGTAAAATACTATAACCATTCAAGTAAGGGAAGCATTGCAGGAATTCACTTACATTTACCAAGCATTCATCAAGCCAAACCYTAGTTATAAACCTTCCACCAACAAAAATGCCAAAAATAGCCAAAATAAGCCTTCCTTCAACAAGTGCACATTAGAATTTCAGCCAATAACCCTAGAAGGGCCACAAATTTCAGACCTCACACAAGTGTGAGTGAAAGATGATGAGAAAAAGAGAGTTTTAGCTCTCTACTTATAYAATAGCAATGACCTTAATTTAATTTTTAGGTAACAAAAGGTCGACATGGCCAAAAATACATAATAATACTGTTTTACATTAAATGTCATAATTAAAACYCTAATCAAGCAAAAGTGATGAYGTCATGCCCTTTTAGGGTGACGTTAGGCCCCTTTAGGGCAACATTGGCCTCCTGGAGCAAAATGTTAGGCCTCCTTGGGCCTCCAGAACCTGCCACACGTGCCACTTGGCACATAACTGCCTCCCAAAACCTCCACAAGCGCTGGATGACGTCATAGGTGTCCTGGGTGACGTCATGAGCCTTCCAAGGCCAACGTCATGGTGGAAAGGGCACAACCCCCTTGGATACAGGTTTGCTAAGCTGCCTCTGGTGGAATGTCCTCCTCTTCTTCGGTGCAAACCCTCTGATCTGTCTCTGCCCCCTGCTGGGGTCTCAACATCCATCTGATGGGCTTCCAGCCCCATGGAGGTTCGAACTAATCATCTCCCCATGTGTACATGTCCATAAGGGTGCCTGTCCGTCGGGTATGGTCCTGCACATCAACAGATACGCCCTCCATGGGCTCATAAGTCACAAGGATCATAGCAATGCTAATCACATCTAATCATCAAGTTTATTAAACATGTGCATAAAACCCCTTTTACCTGGACAAGTGTTCAAAGACATTTTACTTATCTACAAGCCAAGTTCGGAGGAAGTGACAGGGCGTTCTATTGGGGTGCAGTCATAGCAGGGAAGTGCATGGCTTACCTGTGGGTGCCTCTGTAGAGGGTGAGCTGCACCTGTCATGGATGCAAATGTTTCCAAGCCCATTCATTCCTTTTGTCTTTTTCTTATTGCTTTTTCTTCAAGAAGCTTGCTAGGGGACACTGCCGTGGTGTGGTGACCAGTGGTGGCAATGTTACCCACAAGCATTTCACGGAAATGAGAAGGTTGGCTCATGATGAGACCCCCTTTCTCTTGGCTATGCAAGCAAGAGCCACTACCCTGGCTTGGTGACCAGCTGCTAGTAGTGTCATACCGCTAGATGCCCATGGACCTAATAGGCTGGCTTGTGATGAGACCCCCTATCCTCTAACCAGGTCTTGTTTTATTATTTTTATGGTCCCTCTGTTTCTTGCTGAGAAGCTTTTTACTTCTTTCTCGGGGATCTCTGGGCGAAGCATCTCGAGGTTTCATTCCTTGGCTTTTATCTTTTGCTAACTACTTTTACCCTCTGGGCCTTTAGCCCCTTCTTCCCACAAGGTAAGGTGCAACCCTTAAATATTTTGCCAACCCAATGCCCGAACCAGTGTAATGGGATGGATGAGCGGGAGAAAGATGGAAAGTGGTAAGTATGGTGGGAGCGAACGATGGCTTCTCATGAATCCCCCCAGTGGCAACTCAAAACCTATGGGCATAAGCTTACTAGGGCATCCTGTCATTCCCCCCAGATATGCTCAAGTGGATAAGTATAAGATCCAAGCACCTGTTATAAACAAAAAGAATCAAATGCACATATTCAAAGGTTTTGAGGATCAGAGTGACACATACCATGATACCCTAGACTCATTACCTCATGGAGCAAGACCCACGTTTGCTACAGCACCAGGCCAAGGTGATGGATGTTGCTGCTGTTGACAAAGTTGAGGCACTGAAGGAAGAAAAAATGGGCCCTCCAGGGTCATGCTCAAGTCGATTTGGTTCTCGGTACTCCATGTCTAGGACCTGTGGGCCTCGAGACATAATCTCCTTAGTTATCCCTAAACTGGGGATAACAATGCGCACTATATTGGTTTTGATAAAGTTGAAGAAAGATGGATAGCATACAAACTCTAGAGTACTTAATAAAATCACTGTCATGTACAAGTTCCCAAAGTCAAGGATATATGATCTGATGGATAGTGTGAGTGGCACTAGATACTTTACGAAGATAGAATTAAAGTGTTGATATCATTAGATTAGGTTTATAAAAGGTGGTGAGTGGAAGAGTGCATTTAAGACCAAGGTCAATTTGTATGAGTGGTTATTTATGCCTTTTGGGTTGACCAATGTGTACAATACATTCATGCAACTTGATTATAGTGGTATTACGATCGTACATTAGTAAGTATGTGGCTTTTTACTTGGATGACATTTTTATTTTTAGCAACAATAGAGAAGAACATATGAAGCATCTAAGGTGGGTGTTTGAAGTACTAAGAAATGGGCAGTTGAGCGTAATCTTGAAGAAGTGTGAATTCTTCAAGGAATGATTGTGTATCTTTGTTTTGTGGTTTTTGATGACCGACAACGGATGGATGTAGAAAACATGAAGGTGATTTTGGAATGGCCCACACCTCGTAGTGTTATAAAAGTGAGAAGTTTTCATGTTATAGCAAATTTTTCAAGAAGTTTATAAGAGGATTCAATGGGATACACACATCGATGACGAGTATATGAAGGCACAAGGAGTCTAATGGAGCTTGTAAGTGCAATAGAGTTTTGAGATGTCAACGGATAAGAGAAGAGAGGCACCTGTGTTGCACTATGTAATTTCAATGTGTTTTAGGTTGATTCCAACACGAGCGCGATAACTATTGAGGCAATGTTAAGTTAGGAAGGGCGATCGATATCATTCTTCAATGAGGAGTTGAATGACACATAGCATGATTATTCTATTTATGACCTTGAGTTTTATTATCTTGTGTAGGTGCTAAAGCATTAGATGCACTACCTATTTTTGTGGGAGTTTATATGTGTTGAAGTTTGTCAACAATCAAGAAAAGTTGAATCAAAGGCATGTGAAATGGGTCAACTTTCCGTATAGTTACACATTTGTGTTGAAGCCCAAGTCTAGGAAGGACAATGAGGTCATAAATGCATTGAGCAAGAGTGCATTAACATCGATGACAATGGAAGATGGGATCATTGGTTTTTAATAGATCTAGGAATTGTATGAGTTCAACAAAGATTTTCAACAAGTCAAGAAGTTGTGTAGAAACCCTGCAGTGCAACACAAAAGGGTGTAGTAGGATTATTTCATCAAGGATGTTTATTTGTTCAAGGGGAAAATGACGATGCATACTTTAGAGTTTGATTATAAAGTTGCACAATGGCATATTAGGAGGATATTTTGGTTGTGACAAGACACAAAATTTGTTAGAGGAGAGATATCATTAGCTGAGTATGAAGGAGTTCAAAAGATTCATGGTGGTGTATAATTTGTTAAATGAAGGGAGTGGGCCAGAATACAAGATTGTACACACCATTGCAGATATCAAAGATGCAATGGGAGGATATATCCTTCTTATTTGTATTTTTAGTGGGAAACTCTTCTACATTGTGAATTCATTATTAATTAAAGAATTACTTTGCTTGTGCTTTGCATTGGTTCAAAACTAAAATCGCCAAGGCAAACATATATCCAAACTTAAAACAAAAAACATAAAACTTTATACAATATCGCAAAGTTTTCGATTGGAGAACACTCTTAGGGAATAAACTCTAGACTTTATTCAAGCTTGTAGGCCAAAGGAAAATGCTTACAGTTGTAACTATTACTCCCATGTGCTTTTGATTCATAGGGTTGCAAAAACTATGCTTTACACCTCTCTTTGGTTTGTTGGTTACGCCGGTTGTTCTCTATGGTTGTGAAATATGGGGAAGCAACATGTCAACTTGCAGATGGAGACAACTAGAAATAATTCAGAAGCAATTAATTACTAGAAATCTCAAAGTTAAAGCCACAGTCCCGTATGAAATTCTTTTAGCTGAAACATGTACTTTTTTGTTTGAGGCGACAACGATAACCAAATTAATAAGCTATTTAAAGAAGGTGAAAAACATGGATAACCAACATTGGCCCAAGTTAGCTATGGAGGAGGAGTTAGATCGTAGGAAGAAAACTTGGATGAAGCAAAATAAAAAGTGGTTGAGTAAGTGGAATATCAAGTTCCATTAATGTCCTAACACTAAGGAAGAAATAAAAAAGTCCGTGAATGAAAAATTTTGGACTGCCATGTGGACCAATCATAGTGGGCATAAAAAAGCATACTACGTCAAGGAGTTTAACCCAAATTGTGATTATAGCGAGAAAACATATTTAGGGGCGGTTATTAAAGGAAAAGCAGGATTGTTAGTTGCACAGCTGAGGACGGGTTCACATCACATTAAATGTGAGACCGGTAGCTGGAGGGTACCCAAGGAAGTTTGGGAGGAGAGAACTTGCATATTCTACAATAAGGGTGTGGTGGAGACGGAGTGGCACTTTGTCATGGAATGTGCAGCCTATGAGGATATCCGCAGTCAGTATGAAAACAACTTAAAGGTTGACAACATGCACCAACTATTTGATGGGGATAAGATCAACCAGATTGCTAGTCTTCTAGTCAAGATTCACAACAGAAGATACGACATTGAAAAGAGTGTGAAGATGAGTTAGGGCTATTATTCTCTTGGTCCCTTAGGTTGTTCAGCCTTGTGGACGTCATTAAAATCAATCAATCAATCAAACTTGATGACGAGTCCATAATCTTCTTGGGTTAAAGGCTCTCTTCTCTCCTTGCTCTACAAACTCTATATGGATCTCTTAAAAATGACCAACCCCTTCTTCTATAAAGCTTCGCCTTTTATCTCCTTTCTCCAGGAATCAGTTAGAGAAGGATAACAAATTTAGTTCCCCATCAATCAACTTGTACACACATTGCACTTTTAATGGAACAATTTTGTCTATGAGCTATTGAAGGGTGCATTGTGTTGTCCATGGTTTTTCAAACTCGATCCTTTCCTTAAAACCGGATGGCTTTTATTCTCCCATAGTTTCCCTGGTGGGGATTTTCTTTAACAGTCCCACAAGCACCAAATCTCAGTTCCTCGGGTTTTGGTTATTTGGGTTTCTTGGGTTTCCTTCCATATGACAAAGACCTGGTCTTGAAGTATAGTCTCTCCTTACATTCTTATCAGATTTCACCATCTTAACTAGAATTTCTCTACTACCAAGTTTTATCCCATGGATTTCCATGAGGTCATCCTTGTGCAAGAAAAAATCGATGATGAATGTCTAGTCCTTGTGCAATGAACCCTTGTAAAGTGGCTAGCCCTTGTCTTGACATTCATTTTTGGTTTTAGGAATGTTATTAGAAGCATAACTAGAATTGATCAAGGGTTAGACGGAGATTGGATCATAACTAATAGGGAAGTTGGGTTGAAGAACTAGTAAGAGCCATTCAGATGAGGGGCAAATGAGGGTTGGATGAGGGCTAGTCGAGATCAAAACTAACTTGAACCAACATTCATGTCTAGTTCAACCGTCAATTTGAACCCTATTAGAGGGGCACTGATTCAGATCAACTTGTTCTTGTCAAGTGCAATTGGTTTTGATAACATTGAGGATTAGCTCGCCTAATTGTCAAGCAAAGCTTTCCCTATGATGCCAAGCATTGGCCTTTGAGCAAAGTATTTTTCTACCCTTGCTGGACAATCTAACACTTTGCTGATTTTACGCCTCATCCAGCTGTTGCTTCTTTTGTGTTGGTGAAAACAATCTCACTTTCTTAGTGGGTAGTGTCGGTCCTATGCTCGATGGGGTATATCAATAGCTTGTGTCTTATCCTTGAGCATTGAGCTTCTTTGCCTTGCTGAACGTAGCCCTCTTGTGCATGACAAATTCGTCCCTTAGCCAAATTTTCCTTTGCTTGACAAAAGTTTCTTTTACTCAACAAACTCACCCAGTGCTTGCCAATCTTTGGCTTAGACAAACTACAATTTTCTGTCATTTCCGAACTTGATCTTCCATGGGATTTAATCTCTTTGAAATCCAATTTCTGAGCAATTTCATTCTTGCAGTATTGAGAACACAACATGGTAATTTGATCTAGTGTTTCTTGTGGTTGAAAAACTTTCTAAGATGGAATAGTTCATGTGTTGTAAGCAGACTAGTGATGTGACATATTGTGTGGAGTTATTCTTCAAGGAAGAGGTGCGTTTGTGTGGATTGTTGAAGATGATCATCAAATAGAGGTACCAAGTTTCTTCTTCGTTTTTTGAGGGTGTTGTGGAAGAAGATGGTGATAAATCATTAACACAATGCAACGTATCACGCTTAGCGAGATGGACCGATCAAGGTAGTGAATTGTAGTTTGGGAAATCTTTTGAGATGTCTAACTAGAGTTTGGAGATAAGCCAAACGCATTGGGATCAAGTTTTAATGTCAGAAGTGTTCACTTATAATCTAAGTCACCAAACACGTGGACACGAGACACAAAGGACACGTAAATACAAATATCTGACACGGGCACGACGACCCCTGGAAACATGACACAAAGGACACGTTTATATTATATATATATTTTAAAAAATTATATATATGATTTTTTGTTTTAAATTTACACATAAAAAAATGAAATATAGACATAAAGATTCATATTTTGTTAGAAACTAGAAGGATTTACATGATACAAAATATGTAACATACTACATTGTAACATCAATGATGATCAAATGACAAACACTGAACACACAAGAAATTAGAATCATAAGCTGCAACATTCTCAATCTCATTAAGTCATCAAAATGAAAATGTATTACAATGTAGATAGACACTGAGTCACTGATACTATAGGTGGGAATGCCATTGACAAATTCAAAATAGCCATAGGGTAGATACTCGAACCGTAGATGGAAGAATCTCATAGCTCATGAGTTGTGACTGTCAGTAGTCTTCCATGTCATAATCATCAAGATTGGCATCACTACCACTGCTTTCTCCTCCATCCTCCTCCTCCTTCCCTATATCCAATGCAATATGTGTATTTGTTGATGTGGACTCTGGAGGATGACCCCTCAAGTGGATCACCATCATCAAAAGTGACCGGCTCTAGCATTAGTTCATTAAGATCCAAGTTGGCTAATGCCAACTCAACATTGTTCTTCAAACCCATATCATCAGGAAACACGTCCCACATCTTTGTCTTTCCCTTCAACCACTCTTCTCTCTGCCTGTATATAAGACGGAGGTTGGTGTGCACATACACCACTAAGTCACCTGACACGACGACAAAGAGAAGATTTCAATAGAAGAGTTTATATTTGAGTGAAGGGTACATTTTTACTGGGGTCGTGACAAAAGAGTTCAACAATCAATGCCACCAACATCGAGGTACATAAAGGGCTTGGTTCTTGATTAAATGTCAGTTCCATACCCTCACACATGATA
>JASDQU010204133.1:4416-18838 GCA_032191745.1 Picea mariana
AAAATTCTTGAGTTGTGTCATCAAGGTCATCTTTCGGTTGATATTATTACCTTCATACAATCGAGGATAAGGCATCAAACATTTTCTTGGGAGTTGTCAATGATGAGACATGATGAATCAAATGATCCTTGATAGAATCAACAATAACTATTTTTTCTTTAACTAGGTTCTTTTTGTGTATTACCTTGGCATCATCTTTGTCTGGTTCTAGAACTTCTTCTTTATAGAAATCCTCTAGATAATTCTATTCTAGAATGAGCACCACTCTATACTTCCATGCTCGCAAGTTATCAACACTCTCAAGATTCTCATCAAGCATGGTACTAGGTGTCATCTTGTTTGTTGGCCCTTGACCATTTTTGGGACTTCGAAAGGCTGGTCAAAGGCGGAGCACAAGGCGAAGTGGAGATTGCAGGATCTTGACCCCTTTTTTAGGGCAATTTTGGGATTAGGGTTTATGTAACGGGTATGGGATGTCAGCCCATGGGTTTACCCATGTTTAGGCCCATTTTGTAATGTATAAATAGAAAGCTAGGCGATGTAAGAAGGGGGTAGACATGTTTTGTGTGGGTGATGCTAGGTGCTAGGTGTTGTGCTAAGTGCAAGTAATTGTAAGAGGTTCTGTGCTTAGTGTATGCTGAGGCTGTAAAGATAAGTGCATATCATTTGTAGTGCTCTGTGCACAGACTGTGTCAGGAGGCTTTGTGCTGTGTTCTAACTCATGGAAGGAGGATATGGCGAGGTGCGCGTAGATCTCCTATCCTCCGCGGAGTAGGGTTTTGATGCTCTGTGCCTGTAAGAAGTTGAAAGAAGATAATAAAGAAGAGAAGAGTTGGTGGATGTAGCCCCACACTGGGGTGAACCACGTATATCCTGTGTCATGGTTGCTTTGTGATTTATGGTTGTTATACTATTTATGTGATTGATGCTTAGTGCAATAATGTATGTTTAGATGAATCTGGTAGTTTAGTGTGTAGTGATGTGAATAAAGTGCTAGATCTGATCTCTTTCCATATGCTAAGTGCCTAGATGTGTTAGATTTGGTTGAATCCCGCGCTTCTCTGTAATTAGGGTTTTATCTATGAAGTAAATACTGGTTGAATACTAATGAAGGGCAACTGCTAAGTGCTTTGCTAGAATATTGTAATCACAGATCTGTGTCCCAACTAGGTTGCAGAAACTTGAGTCTTGCAACCACCCCTGCCTCTACCTCATGTGAGACTTCATCTGCTTCACAGGTGTTTCTGAAAGGGCCGATAGTTAGGGTTTGGTTGGTGCGCTGTTGAAGCGTTGAACCCTGGGTCTGCCCTTGTGCCAACAATTGGTTCCATTGTCGGGACTTGAAACTGTGGTTGTTGAGAACTGAAGAAAAGAAAGCTCTGTGCGTGGATCTGTGTCTTTAGTGCATAGTATTCCACTTGAATTGTGAAGCTCTGTGCTGAGAAGAGAAGTCCGATCTAAAGAAAAGAGGTAAGATCTTGAAGCTTTGTGCTCTGAGAAAGGTAAGATAAGCGAAAAATTTTGTTTCGAAAAATGAATCTAGGTATGTTTGATAAATTTTGTCCTAGTTTGAAAACTAGGGCACAGTTAGAAGAAAAAATATTTGATATGAATAGATATGATAGAAATAGTGAGAGATATGTTATTCCTATGCATAGAAAGAATGTTTGGACTAACAAATGGATGCAGGATCCTAGAAATATTTTTTTGCAGACTAGCTACTATGATCTTAGTGCACAGTACAAGAAAGACTAGGGATCATTTAAGTGAAAGAGATGATTAACCCTTTGTTACCGTTGCAGAAGACCGGGACATCTGGATAAGGAATGCCCTGGTAGAGGTCCTATTTGTCTTTGTTGTAAAGCTATGGACCATGAAGTTTTGGATTTCCCTAGAATGATTGCTAAGCTTGAAAGAATGAATATGGAATAAGAAAACCAAGAAAAAGGCCAAGAGACTAAGACTATGGCAGAATCCCAGAAAGAATCAGAGGATGTATTACTAAAGATGAAAGAAACCCTAAATGATCGTCGAGACACCAATCTATCAGAGATCTAGAAAGACAAAGAGTACATAGAAGCAAGAATATGAGACTTCGACATAGACTGTGTTCTAGATGAGGAAACACAGGTGAATATCATGACAGAAAGAACTTGGGAAATTTTGGGAAAGCCTATTATGGTTCCTTCATTAGGAGGAATAGGATTATTTAGAGGAAAGCTAATCAACCTATGTGGAAGACTTACCCAAACATCTATGAGTGCTCATGGCACTTCAACAGAGGAAGAATTTGAGGTCATTAAGTTTATTGAGAACAACGCCCCATTTGCTATGCTATTAGGAAAAACATGGATTGAGAAAGATCAGATATGAAGGAAACAATAAGAGGAGGATATAGAACATAAAAAGTAGGAACTAAGAGATTTCATGGCTAGGAAAATAGAGCACTTACCAAGGATCTGGATGTCGAAGTTGAAAGAACACAGACATATTTGAAAAACCTATCCACACAGGAAAGCAGAGAACCTACCCCAGAAAGAAAAGAAGTATTACCCTTGAACCCTATGAAAGATCATCAACAACGCAAAGTTACTATGCCAAGAGAAGATAAGAATCAAAATGGGAAGAGGAACCCAGTAACTCAGATTACAGGAAATAAGGCTAGAAAGCTCAGCAAGAAGAAAACAAAGTTAGAAAAATTGCAAGAGGCTTCGGAAAGAACTTCACAGAAGGAAGGTTTATGACCGTTGGAGGCATTATGATCGTTAGACCGATGCTCCCGAATGGTTAGAAGAGAATTTATGGACCCAAAGCTTGCCATTGGAACATTAGGACCGTGCCATAACGGATGCAATTGCATTGATTAAGTCTTTTCGACTCGTTGGAAGAAACCATTACAGTGTTGTCTACTTATCCCATTGAACATTGCACTGATAACCCTTTTGAAAACAATGATTCCTTGAGCCCACAGAGAGTAACTACTACCATTCTACATTTATCGAGACTTCGCCAACCGTTCTATTGCATTGAGTACTTGTTCATTAACCTGAGATATCTAATCTCGAGCGTGCATATCGGATGACATTAGCGCAGTAGAAAAGTTAGCAGAGGAAATTATAATTGATCTAATGGCTGAGAAGGTAATGTATGCAGGAGTTCAAGATTCATCGATGAGAGGAGTGCAAGCCTCTCCATCGAATGCTCGTGGATCTGGACCATCCTGAGCTGCGACCAAGAAATGAATGAAGCATCGTGATGACTTGGCGAATGTGAAGTTAATCCCGTCTATCTTTCTCAACTACATCTCACCCCTGGCTGGTGTGGTGAGTCGTGACAGTGTCCCGAGGGACTTCGACTACACAGTCATCAATGTGTACCTCTGATTCATCGATGAGAGGAGTGCAAGCCTCTCCATCGACTGCTCGTGGATCTGGACCATCTTGAGCTGCGACCGAGAAACGAACGAAGCATTGTGATGACTTGGCGAATGCGAAGTTAATCCCTTCTATCCTGCCCGACTACATCCCACCCCTGGATGGTGTGGTGAGTCATGACAGTGTCCCGAGTGAATTCAACTACACAGTCATCACTGTGTACCTCCCAAAGGGAATATGCATAGTTATACCATAGTGGGAGAGGATTCCGACCTTGAAGATAAATGACTATAATCTAGGAGATCACAAGAGCTATGGCATGCTCACACCTCACAAGTACTTGACCAAGACCAAGGGGAAGAAGTCAAAGATCATCCCCCAACCGTGGACTATGGACATCGCGAGTTCCACTATATTGAACGTGATGAAGATACCACACTTCAGAAGAAATCAAGAGGTTAACGCGTGCATTAAGCTCCTGCTGTCGTGCGTCCATGGTGGTTATCTGTGGTTGGATAGATGCATCACTGTCAATCCTGCTCTGATCCATAGGATCATCGGATTAAGCATGCAAAGACCAAACCCACATGAATTTTATCTAGGGAAGGCTGCAGATCGTGCCTTGGCACAGAAGATCAAAGACACCTACGACGATGTAGAGAAGGGGACGTGAGGCTACAAGGTAACCTCCATTCAGAATGGCGCAGTGTGCCTTGCTTGCCATTTGATCACTGGTAAGATAGTAAAGAAGAACAGATCCACGCAGGTCACGGGGTTTGTCGTTGACCTCGCAGGAAAATGCGTGGAGGGATTACAAATGAACTGAGGTAGTTACTTAGTCAACCAGTTAGAAGTGGATTTCCATGAAGCTCAGGATCAGGAATATGAGTTCCATTTTAGCTGGTTGCTGATCCTCATCATGTTTATTTCTTGGGAGATGCTGGAAGGAATGACCTTCCCTGAGATTGAGTTGTTCAAGCCACTAGCTGCGAAGTTCACCATGCTCCGGTATTTGAGCAATATGGAGAAACAATGACAGTCAAACGCAGTATTCCATACTTACTACCTACAGGTAAAGAGGGATATTGAGTCTTTCCCTCGTATGACTCCGAACACTCTGGACAGGTTCAGGCCCCTTATGAAGTTCTGCACAGATAGGCATTTTATTTATATCACTGCGTGCACAGACAAGAGTAAATAAAAGCTTCAATCCTACTGCAAACCCACAGAGGAGGACCTGGAAGAAATCACTAAGGAATGGCCCACAGAGTTCCTTATACCAGTTGAGCAGGTAGAACTGTCCGACCCTGACTTCATTGGAAATCCGGTGGTTACTCGTGAAGAGTATGATGCACCTAGCAGTAACAGGAATAAAAAGAAGGAAGATGTACAGAAAATACGCAACACATCAGAAGAAACTGCATCAGATTCACCTAACAGAGGAGGAGATGACGAAGTGGAAAAAGGAGAGAAAGAAGGGGACGAAGAAAAGTAGAAGCAAGGCAAAGTAACACCGCCATAGAATCCCCCTGATGACGCAGATCCATCTAAAAAAAGAAAGGTCCCCCCCATGAATCCTACATCGCGGAAGAAGTCCAAAGCTAGCAAGCCAAAGCTGCAGACTGTGCTCATGGTTGCTGACTTTGACTTCATTATCGCAGTTGTATCAGACACCTCGAAAGATATTTTGTAGAGAACTGAAGCAAAACAAGAAACCATGTATGAAAGAATTGAAGCATAGCTAAGAGGTGTACAACAAGCCCTTCACTCCCGTTGCGCAATGTCCACTGTACCCCCGCCATCAGATGAAATAAAGTTGGGAGATGAGCTTGTCCAACTCCGCAGAATAGCTGATGTGACTGAAGCTCGCCTTTGTCGCATGAAGGAAGAAAGAGAACAGGCCATAGTGGCCCTGAAGCAAGCACAAGAGGAAGTGATAGAGCAATGACGAGTTTCTCAACAAGAGAAAGACACCCTCCAAACAAATTTCATAGAGGATAGAGTGCAGATCTAGCAGGAGAAAGAACAACTGCTCGTAGAGCAGGTTGGAGTTAAAGAAGCAGTCCATAGAGCGCTTTGCTATGTGACGGGCTTAGAGAAAATGGAGGAAGACCTAGTGGAAATTCAAGTGATGAAGCTTGTTTAAGCCATCCAACAACTTCAATAGAGAATAGCAGAATTAGAGCTACAAATAGTACCAAGCACTTCGCAGGAAGTGCGAGACCAGAGAGAAGCAACTGCCTGGAGCGCAGTTGAAAGGATCAAAGCATTAGCCATGGAATGTAAACAACTAAGTAGTTGTATTACGTAGACTTATGAGAGACTTACCGAGGACCCTGAACTAAAGACACTGGAGTCACAACTCCAGGAGGAAAAGAAACAAGCAACAATAGTACAAGCGCAATTGAAACTTCTGTCAGCAGTTGAGAGGATGAAAATATCCCAAGAACATCGCATGACTCAGCAATAGGTCCATGCCATATAGAGAAAAATCATGGAAGTAACTCAAAAGCTCCAGCCAGTCCAAGATGTATCTTGCCTACTTTTTGAGGAGATTGAAGGTAGAGGAACAGAGCTAGAACAGGTAGTCACTTTGGTGGAACAATGCTTAGAGGGACCTGTGAATGAAGCAATTATTCAGGAGTTCGTCGAGTAGGAGGCCTTGGCAAAGCAGTAGGTCGAAGCAGTTAGAGCCAAGATCAAGGTGTTTGAGGCAGAGTTACCCAGAGCAGAGTGACTCGGGATGAGTCACAGGTGAGTGTTGGGAGCTTGTTGGCCCTTGACTAAGATTTGGAGAACCTTGGTCATGTTTGAATAGTTTTGGGACTTTGACAGGCTAGTCTAAGGTGGAGCGCAAGGTGAAGCGGAGATCATGGGATCTCGACCTCTTTTTTAGGGAAATTTTGGGATTAGGGTTTATGTAACGAGTATGGGATGTCGACCCATGGGTTTACCCATGTTTAGGCCCATTTTGTAATGTATAAATAGAAAGCTAGTCGATGCAAGAAAGGGATAGACATGTTTTGTGTGGGTGATACTAGGTGCTAAGTGTTGTGCTAAGTGCAAGTAATTGTAAGAGGTTATGTGCTTAGCATATGTTGAGGCTGTACAGCTAAGTGCAGATCATCTGTAGTGCTCTGTGCATAGACTGTGTGAGGAGGCTTTGTGATGTGATCTAACTCAGGGGAGGAGGATCTGGCAAGGTGTGCGTAGATCTCTTGTCCTCTGTGGAGTAGGGTTTTGATGCTCTGTGCTTGTAAGAAGCTTGAAAGAAGATAATAAAGAAGAGAAGAGTTGGTGGATGTAGCCCCACGCTGGGGTGAACCACGTATATCCTATGATATGGTTGCTTTGTGCTTTATGGTTGTTATACTGTTTATGTGATTGATGTTGAGTGAAATAATGTATGTTTAGATGAATCTGATAGTTTAGTGTGTAGTGATGTGAATAAAGTGCTAGATATGATCTCTTTCCATATGCTAAGTGCCTAGATGTGTTAGATCTAGTTGAATCCTGCGCTGCTCTGTAATTAGGGTTTTATCTGCGAAGTAAATACTGGTTGAATACTAATGAATGGAAACTACTAAGTGCTTTGCTAGATTATTGTAATCATAGATCTGTGTCCCAACTAGGTTGCAGACACTTGAGTCCTGCATCCACCCCTGCCTCTACCTCAGGTGAGACTTCATTTGCTTCGCAGGTGTTGCCGAAAGGGCCGGTAGTTAGGGTTTTGTTGGTGCATTGTTGAAGTGTTGAAACCCGGGTCTGTCCCTGTGCCAACATTGTCCTTGAACAATAATATAATAAGAAAAATGAAAACTTTTCAAAGAAAGGTTTTGAACTTACCAGAGAGTGTGTTATGCCAAGGTGAGCTGCTCGAACATCAATTTGCAGCCACCAAGACGTCTTGAGCTAGGGTTTATGAGGAAAACCTAATTTTTCAAAATGTGAATTTTTGAATTCTGCTCCAAGGGAAAGGTGAGACCTCCTTAGGTGAGCTCCTTAGTGGTTTTACTTTGAGAAACATCCTCTAAAAAGTGGGAGAAATCATATTCTAGGGTTTTGTGCAGTTGCTGGCAGTTGCAACACCAGTTGCAGATTTCAAAACTTCGTCAAACTGAGAATCTAAACCCAAGGAAATATGCACCAGGGTTAAAGAGTTTTCCTATGGTATTAAATTCCCCAACGAGTTCTGTCTAGACCATGAAAATGGCTTCTTTCAAGCCCGCTCCAATACCATGTTAAAATTTCTCTTAAGCAGTTAAGTGTATTCGATATTCTTTAACTTTAAGCTATTAAAACAATAAATGCATGCATAAGGATCACTGAAAGAAAGACATCCACAATATATAGAAGATTTATCTTGGGAAACCCTCGTGGGGGAGAAAACCCAAAAAAGCTTCTTCGATATAGATTCTTAAACAAGTACAATGTCTCTCTCAAGAGAGATCTCACCAAATAGAATATAAACCAAAAACCCTAACTAGAATAGGGTAGCACACCACTAGAACAAGATATTCCTCCAACAAATAACCAAAACCCTTCACCAGAACACCCTTTTTTTGTAGCTGTGTCTCCTCCTCAGACTTGCACACTTTTACTTATGTGAGAGAGCTTGTTGAGTGTGTTCTCCAAGTGAGGTTCCTAGCCTCTTATAAATACAAGTTGATCTGGATTTTATGGGCATAACGAAATGAATACAAATTATTAACAAGTGCTTAACACAAAATAACAGAGATACAGTAAAACTTGTTTTGTATTCAATAAGGAAATAAGCTGAAACTGTAAAATGCAGTGGAAACAAGCTTGCTGGAATGGTGGCAACTTATCTCTGAGAAGAGATGTGACGACTAAGCTCATTCACAAGAAGATCATTACAAATAGGCTTTGAAGGCCTTTTTACAATAAACAAGAATTCCAAAAAACCAAGACATCCAAAAACCTAACCCTAGGAGATGAAGTGCAAAAAGTCATGTGGGCCCCGTTTGGCTAAGTTAGTACATTAACTTGCCGGGGTTGTAACATTTGCATACAATCTCCGTTTTAGGCGTATGATATCCCATTGGAAAGATATCATTGAGGAGATTCATTTTGGGGGAAATATCAAATAAAACCATATATTTCTCACCGTTTTCCCAAAAAAACATCATTTAGGGCCTCAAAACGGCTCCGAAAGTGAAAAACTGCTAAAAATAGCAAATTACCAAAATTGCCAGAAAACTGTTTTGAGCCAGTTGAAAAAGGTGGGTGGCCACCGATATCCACCTGGATAAATCCTCCCTCCTTAGGAATCAATGGTCTCCATTACATTGAGTTCCCCCATCAGATGAGGAAATTTCTGCTGAATTTGGCCCTAGGTGAGCCACTTGCCTTAGTGCAGGAGCTGCCTTGCTTTGACGACTCGATAAAGTTGGATGTTTTGCTGTCGAGTGCCTGGATATGTGTGTCCAAAATCTGATCACCGAATTCCTATTGTATGCAGTCGGGGTTGATCTCTATTGGTGTCAGTTGTTCTGCTACTTTTGAGGTGTCCAATAATGGTGGGAAATAAGGGTGAAGGAGATCCACGTTGAACACTGGGCGTAGGCCAAGGAAAGGAGGAATGTTGAGCTCAAAAGAATTATCATCCACGGCCTTGGTGATGGTGTATGGTCCATAATGGAGTGGTCGAAGCTTCTTATGGGGTCCATTAAGGCGTTCTTTCTGCAAGTGCAACCAAACTTTGTCGCTCACCTGAAACTTATGTGGCACCCGATGTTGAACATGGCGCTACTTATACTTGTCATTGGACTTCTATAGGATTTTTTGAACCCATTGGTGGATGTGATGGATCTGCTCAATAAATGGGGTGGCTTTGTTAGCTTCAGTTGGAGCAGGAGATGAGTTGGGCAAGGTGACCGCAAGGGGAAGTGCAACATCTATTGGACGCAATGGTTGGAATCCCAACCCCACCTGAAAGGGGTTGTGGCCGGTTGAGCTATGAAAGGATCAGTTGTAGCTATGCTGGACATAGGGAAGGCTCTCATTCCATGTGTGAGGGTGCTTTGAATTATACATGTGAAGGATATGCACAATCATTCGATTTACGACCTCGGTTTGGCCATCTGTCTGGGGTGGGAGGCCGTGGATTTGGTGAGCTTGGCGTCCAGCAGTGACCAGAGGCTCAATTAGAATGTGCTGAGAAATCGACTATCCCGATCTGAGACAATGGTTTGTGGGATTCCAAAATGTACCCAGACTCGTTCAAAGAAGAGGTTGGCAGTGGCCTCTGTTGTGATGTTCTTCTTGCAGGCAACTAGAATCACCATCTTAGAACAACGATCAACAACCAAAAAAACACAGTCACTTCCCTGCTTGGTGGATGGGAGGCCCAACATGTAGTTCATAGAGATGGATTCCCATGGCCTGTCAAGGGTAGGAAGAGGGGTGTACATGCCATATTTCTTAGTGTGAGACCTGATATACTTGCTGACCTCCTGTCGAAGTTTCGGCCAGTAGAAATGTTTTTGTAGCATCGCCATTGTCTTTTTGACACCGAAGTGTCTTGCCACCCGACTCTAGTGGGCTGCCCAGATCAGCTTCACTCGCTTGCTTGATGGAACACATATATGGCCTAGATGACACAACAACCCATCCTGAAGATGGAAGTTATTGAAAACTATGTTTGTACCCAACATTTGGTAGGTGATGGCGAAGTCCAGGTCTGTCTCATAGAGTTGGGGCCATCTAGAGGTCTCATGGCCGCAATAGTCTATCACTGTGGTGAGTGTCGCGACTGGCGGTTTGCTGAGGCAATCAACGACGCGATTGATGATTCTTGTTTTATACTAGATGTTGAGGTGGAATTGCTACAACTATGTGGACCACTTTTGATGGTGGTCATTCTACAATTTTCCTTATGTTTGCATGAACTGCAATGGTTTATGATAAGTGTGGATGACTATCTCCTTCCCAAGAATGTAATGTCTCCACTGGAGGTAGGCTTGCACAATGGAGTACATTTCTTTGTCGTAAGTATTGTACTTACAAACAACATCTGATAGTGTCTCACTATCATAGACCATGGGGTGGTCATGCTGAGTGAGAATGATGCCCACAACATAGTTTTAAGCATCTGTATCGATCTCAAAGGGATGCTGCAGGTTTGGTAGTGAAAGTACTTGGGATGAGCACAAGTGCTGCTTTAAATCATTGAACGCTTATTTTTGGGACCAACCGCACACAAATTTTTCCTTACCACCACCCTTGGTTATTTGGTTGAGGGTCCATGAAATATGGGAGAATCCCAACATGAACCTGCGGTAGAAATTGGCAAGGCCCAAGAAGCTCCGAAGCTTAGTGAACGTGGTTGGGGCTAGCCAGTCACAGATGACTTGGATCTTGGCTAGATCCACATGTAAGCCATGCTGATCAATGATGTAGCCCAGGTAATGGACCCTATCCATGCCAAAGGAGCATTTTTCCAAGTTGGTGTATAGCTTGTGCCCTCGCAGGCTGTGCAGAATTTACTGAATATGCTGCAAGTGTTTGACCCAAGTCTTTGTAACACCCTGTTTCCCCCAGTGTGTAAAAAAAATTGTTCTGGCTAAGAACTGCGGAAAACTCAAAGATGTGAATGTGTGATTTTGAATGGACCTTAGTATACAAGGTCGACAAATGTAAATTAACATTATGAATATATATATATATATATGTTGCAGGACTGCTGGGAGGGGGATGTGCTGAAAAAGAGACCACGATGGCTAAATAAAGGTGGTGGAAGGCACCTGGAATGGTGGCGCTAACTTCCACTGAAAACCAATACCGTATTTGGTCTTCATTGGCCCAGAGAACCAAGAGTGGCTCACTGGCCCCGAAATGAATTAGTCACCAGGTTGGTAGGTGAAGAGGCTCCTCATGAGTTAATGAGAGATGGGGGTGAACCGCCCATCCATGGAGGCCTTAGACCTGACCACTGCGGGGAAATTTGTGCCACACGCAACCTCGCTGGAAAAGAAAAGGTAGGTAAAAAGTGTGGAAGGAAGGCACACGAGGGAGAGATCGCAGGAAAGAGATCGGAAGAACTCTGGAACAAAATATAGAGTGAGCGATAGCAGAGAAGAAGGAGAGTAACCTTCATTCTCGATCACTGAAGAACCAAGATATAGAGTCTCCAACATCATGGTCTAGCTCGGGGGTGGCTAGTGGTAAATCCATTCAGAGTTGTTGAGCCTACAGTTGGGTGGAAACGAGCACCCCTCTCAGTAGTTGCATCAAACCTGATGTTTTTCTGATAAGTGTTTTATGTCTTGTATCTTGAAATTTATATGCTGACATGTATGCTCATAGTCTGTGCAATTATGAATGGTTTCAGTATAAGACTATTTGCATGGTGTTTTGATCAGAAAGGATGGCTGCATGCTTTTATTGGAAAGACCACATATGGCTTATGTTTATATATGTATATATATATTGAACTAATACAGATTTTTCAAGTCTGCTCTCGAGAGATTTGTTCCTGTGTTTGTCTTACCTGATGCCTGGATAGATTTCCCCATGAAGACACCCTTTCGAGACCACTCCCTTACCTTCTAGAAGATCTTCCAGTTTGGTCTTCAAAACTTGGTGTAAATTGCCTGAGGACCCAAAGGAGGATGTTATAGTTTAAGTCTTAAAATCTTGCACGAGGGAGAATGGTCCTCGTAGACTCCAACATTTCGGCATTTCGATACCCGGAACACCCAAGGGCGAGTTCCCTTGCATTCACAAGTCCCGAAATCCCGACTTGTGAAATCCCGAAATGACAACATGTGGATGAGTTAGGACCTTTCGGTGGTTAGGTACCCAGGATACCCTCCCTCTTGCTAAATGCACGAATGAGATCCTTTCAGAGGATCTGAGGCCGGTTAAGACTGTAAAATTGAATGAAGGAACGTAGGCGATAATGCCTCGACCCCTTTTTAACCTTCGCAAGTAACAAAGAAATCGGGACCGTCGATCCCAAGACCCATGGGAATGCATGGACCGTCCAACTATAGAGTACACGTGGTGACCGATAAGCATTTCGGCATTTCGACACTCGAGGAACTAGAGTGTAAGAACCCTTGTCCTCACGACTCGCGAAATCCTGACATACGAAACCCCAAAATGATGGGGTGTGGACAAGTTAAGATGATTCGGTATTTCAACACCCGGGATACCTAGAGTCAAGTCCCTTGTACACGCCAGTCATGAAATCCCGATGGGTGAAATCCCGAAAGGACAACACGTGGACATGTTACGATATTTTGGCATTTTGGAAATTAGAATACTCAAGGGTGTATTCCCTTGTACTCGCAAGTCCCGAAATCCTGACTTGCGAAGTCTCGATATGGCATAGTGTGACTTGGATCTACATTTTGGCGTTTTGGTACCCGAGACCCCCAAAGGACAGTTTTGTTCCGTGTGTTTACCAGATGCAAAACCTCGAGATGGCCTAGTGCACATAAATATGATACTTCGGTGTTTCGACTTCTGGAGTGCCGAAGGGCATGAACCCCTTGACGTTTTATAATGTCAAATCCCGAAAAGAGAAACCCTAAAATGAGCTTAGAAATGAATATCGATTTCAGAGTTTCGGCTCCCGGGAAACCTAAGTGCGAGACCTCTTGTCTATGCATATCCCAAAATCCTGGCATACGAAACCCCGAAATAATAATAGCACGGATGATGTAGGGTGCTTCGGTATTTCGACACCCGGGATACCTAACGGTAAGTTTTCTTGTGCTCGCCAGTCCCGAAAACCCGGTTTGTGAATTCCCGAAATGGGTTGAGCAACATATATATATAGGTATGTAGGATTCAAAGTTTTGGTTCTCGAGAAAACCAAGTGCGAGACCTCCTGTCGTTGCATACCCCGAAATCCTGATGGAGGAAACCCCGAAACAATGAAGCATGTTTAGAATTGGCGTTTTTGGAGTTTTGGCTCTAGGGAAACCCAGATGTGAAACCTCCTGTCATCGCATCCCCCGAAGTTCTGGTATGCAAAATTCTGAAGGGTAGAGTGCCTAGACTTAACCTGGGTCATTGTTAATCATGTTAAGCGACTAGATCCATTTTGGATTTCGGCCCTTCGAAAGACAAGAGGGAAAGGGGAGTACATGCACCACGATTTTTCGAATCGTGAAAGCCGATGAGAACCTCCCCGATAAGACCTGTGGTCATAGCCGCCGATCATATGAGTGTGGTTAAGGGATAGAAAAGATGAAAAAGGCCGAAAAAGTTTGATTTCCGTAGTGGGTGTGTTACAAAGTGGTATCAGAGCATGGTTACAACACTTGGCCTGCTTGGGCTCATGAACGGGTTGTGCAGAGACTCCACTCGGAGTACTGTTAAAAGGAGTAACCACCCTATCTTAACCTTCTTAATTAAAATCCAAAGTTAAGAATGAAAAAATCCTATGGTGTGTGTGCATGTGAAAAATATGAATTATGTACTGGTTATAAATGAATATAAACATTGACTAACAACCAACGTTTTTCTTTTGCACCCAAGTGGACAATCAACTGCAGGAAATTACAGACGCATAGAATGGTGACTCACCAAGAGGTGGGGGAAGGCTCCCACAATCGAGACGAAGAGTTTGAAAAAAGGAGGGTGGTAGGGACCCCTCCAGATCTGGCCGAGACTGTGAGGAGTCTCATGGTCGAATTACAAAGCTGCAAGGCTGACAATGAGAGGATGATGAAAGAACAAGAAAAGCAAACAGAAATTAACGTAGTTTTACTGCAGAGCTTATTCAACCTACAAAGACAAATGCAACATGAACCTGAGGTACAGAGACATGGTCATATCAGTGGCCACACTGAGAGGAGTACCTTGAAAAAGGTCCATCCCAGAGGTAAAGGACAAGCGACAGACTATTCCTCTGGGAAGGAAGCTGGCGGTTCGGAGGGCTCTTCTAGTAGCAGAACTAGTTCTTATTCCCAAAGAAGACAAAAGAAGCGAAAGCTTTCCAAGGGTCATAAATTCAAAGAATTCAGGAAGGCCAAACCACCCTCCTTCGACGGTGAAATAAATAAGGGAGAGGA
>JASDQU010204135.1:0-18862 GCA_032191745.1 Picea mariana
TGAAGAACATAACTGTAAGGCGATGATCCCCTCATGTAATAAGTCCTAGATGTAGTGCATTTGGATATCGATGTGCTTCATCCACTGCCTCTGAACTGGATCTCTGTAGAACTTCAAAGTGCTCTGGTTGTCACACCAGATGATGATCGACCGATGAAATTGAATGCCCAATTCAGTGAGAAAATGTTGTAGCCACATATCCTGAATGGTTATGTTAACTATCCCTTTGTACTCTACCTCGGCTGAAGATTGAGAAATGGAATCTTGCTTCTTGCTCGACCAACAGATAGGCCTGGAACCAAGACTGAGTGAGTAACCAGATGTGGACTTGCAATCAGTGCTATCTCCACCCCAGTCAAAATCAGTAAACCCGATGAGATCTAATGTATATTCTGCTGCATAATGAATCCCAAAGGTGATGGTGCCCTATACGTATCGAAGGATACACTTTGCAACTTTCCAATGTAGCTCATGCGACTTCTGCATGAACCTAGAAACTGTGCCAATTTCATATGAGAGGTCTGGTCTGGAGTGTGTGAGATACAACAAGATCCCCACTAGTTTTCTGTATAGTGTGTTGTCAACCAGTGGAGTCTCCCCACTATCCTCAAGTTTGACTAGTGATAGGAAAGGATTCGGAGTAGACTTGCAGTTTGTCTTGTGAAATCTCTCAAGGAGATCTCATGCATACTTGGCCCGAGACAATTTGATGCCTAATGCATCCTAAATGATCTCAAGTCCAAGGAAGAAGTGTAGTGGACCCATGTCCATCATCAAAAACCTGTCATATAGAATCCTTTTGACTACAACAATCACTGAAGTAGATCACCTGATGATCATCAAATCATCAACATACAAAACTAAAAGTAGAAGTGAATCAGTCGTCCTGAGCATGTAGACATTCGGGTCTGATTTACAATGTACAATGTTTTGTGACAATAGGTAGGAGTCCATCTTGGCATACCATGCCCTCGGAGCCTGCTTGAGGCCATAAATGGACTTCTTCAGTCGACAAACCAAATATGAGTCCTGCATAAATCCCTGGGGTTGCTCCATGTAGATTCCTTAGAGAGATCATCGTGAAGAAATGCATTCTTCATGTCCATATGATGGACTTCCCATCCTTTGGCTGCCACAATAGCAAGTGCTAATCATATCGAATCCATCTTCTCTACTGGAGTGAAGGTCTCATCATAGTCAATACCATGAACCTACTGAAATCCTTTGGCAATAAGCCTGGATTTGTATCTACTGATCTGTCCATCCGCTACGCTCTTGGTCCTGTAGACCCATATGCATATTCTAAGTTCCCTCCTAGAATGAAGGTAACCATATCCCAAGTCTGGTTCTTGAAGAGGGAGTTGTACTCCTCCTACATGGAGGATTCCCAAAAGGGATTTCCATCAGCCTCGCCATAAGACTGTGAATCTGAAGAATGAACCAAGAAAAGATGCATGGAAGTTAATTGTTCAGTGGCAGTGAGTGCAACAGGAGGCTCCTCGAAATCAGATCGAGTCCTCCTAGTATTGGTTGGATCACCAATGAGATCCCCTGCATCCTAAAGAGTAGTTTGTGCCCACTTGGGCCTTTTCTCTGGCTCTGCAACTGCATCTAGATGCTCTAACTCTGCATCCAACTGTACTGACTCTGAATCTAAATCATCTGAGTCCTCTGAATCAGAACTCTCATCTGAAGAAGAGTCGACATGTGCATGCTCATAATCTTGAATAGGTGGAAGAATGAAGGTGTCTGCATGCATCTGCTGAGGTGCATGTGAGACACTTTCCTCGACTTGGACACTTTTCTCATTGATGATTTAGTCCGAGGAAAGATCAATGAGCCTATATCCCTTCACACCATCGGGGTATCCAACAAAAATGCACTTGGTGCTTTGTTGATCAAGTGCCTTCCTCTTTTTAGAGGGAATCCGGGCCCGTGCACATGAACCGAAAATCTGAAAGTCGGACACTTCTGGTTTGAGGTCGCTCCAAGCCTCGTAGGGGGCCTTATCCTTGAAAAATATATGGGGAGATCTATTTTGGATGTATGTTTCACAGTTAAGTGCTTCGGCCCATAGTCTCTGTGGTAGTGGCTTTGCATGCAACATGCAAGATTCCATCTCCTTTAGAGATCAATTTTTCCACTCAGCAACTCCGTTTTGCTATGGAGTACAGGGAATTGTGTGCTACAACTGAATCCCTGCCTCATGGAAAATATTATAAATCTCATGATTCACATACTCTCCCCTGTTATTAGTTCAAAGGACTTTGATCTTCTTTCTGGACTGTGTCTCAACCAAGGCTTTGAAATCTTTGAGGTGTTGAAAGACCTCAGAATTTTTCCCGAGAAAGTAGATCCATGTAAAACGTGAGAAATCATCAACAAAAATGAGAACAAACCTCACTTTTCTGATGGATGGATGCGAAAAGGACCCATAAGGTCACTGTGGATCAGATCTAAAGGTGCATAAGCTCTCTGAGACTTTCCTTTGTCGAATTTCTCTTGAGGGTTTTTTCTGAGAACACATCCCTCACACACTCCCTTGGAGAAATGGATGTCTAGTAGACCATCAACCAATCTATGATTTCTGAGATGTTGCATGTATATGAAATTCAAATGTCCAAACCTTTTGTGCTATATCCTACTACTTTCATCAACATGAGTAAGTAGTAAAGTAGAATCAGGTTCAATGAAATCAGAAAAAGTATACAATCTAGACTGATGATTTACCTCATCGGTAGTACACTGGAGTTGGTTTGCATGTTGTAGATGTCCACGGAATTTGGTGTGAATATGAATTTATTTCCAGTGTCGGAATTTGTCATCTGATACACAGATATAAGGTTGACAAAAAGTTTGGGAACATGCATCACATTCTCGAAGCTTCCATGGGTGAGTTCAATCCTTCCTTTGCCGGTGACTTCGACAGAAGAGTTGTCCCCCATCAGAATGGGAGGATATTTGCATGCATCCAAAGAAGAATATACTACTTTTGAGGCAGCCATGTGATGTGATGCTCCTGAATCAACGATCCAAGCATCGAGAGAGGAGTTGATGGCAATCAAGGCATGGCTAGAATTGCCTTTCTTGGAATTCAGATCTTCTGGTTTCTTCTTCTTGGCACCCTCGGGGATGTGATATCCAAGGTTGTTTTGCTGAAGTATTTGAGACATCAGATCTATTTTTTTTTGCATTCATGCAGATTTGGAATGGAAAGCTTTGTGACAGTACGTGCACTTCTCCCCTTTTCTTCCCTTTTCCCCTTTGGATCCAGAGGCATCAGTGAAGGGTTTTGTGTACCCTTACTTCTTCGAATGTGCATGAGATTTCCATTTATCTTTATATTTAGATTTATGATATTTTTGGTTTCCATCATGCACAGTGAGTGCAAGAACCCTTGGGGCTTTGATTGTGCCCATGTTGATGATCTTGGTTTTCTCTTATGTTAGGGATTCAATAAAGTCCTCAAGAGAAGGCATCTTCCAGGTGGCTCCAGAGGAGAATATGACAGTATGGAATGTGGATACAAATGCAGAGAATTCAGGACCAATCTTGAAGAGAATGGTGAGAACCATTTGTTTCTACTCTTTCGATTTATCAATCCCGCAAGCTTTGAGTTGCGACAATAAATCCTTGAATTTTGTAAAGAAATCTTGGATATTGTCAAATATTTTTGGATCCAATGTGAGCAGATCCACCTCCAGCATGTGTCCCTTCATCTCATATTGTTTTCCAAATATCCCTTCCAAGTTGGTCCACGATTCATTGGGAGTCTTACAGGAAGATATATGAAAGAGGAGATCGGGAGAAATAAGACTGCAAATTGTTCCGAGTGCCTCATCCATGCGATTTAAGTACTTGGATTTTTCTATGGATGATGTTGGTTCTGTATCTGTATTCAAGGTTAACCTGTACAACCCTCTGGTTTGGATATGTATGGCTATTTTCTCCTTCCATGCAAAATAGTTGTAAGGTGTAAGAATGAATTTTTTTTGGAAATCCATCTTTCTGCTGTCTTCAATCTTTTGTACCTGCAAATTTTTTTGGTGTAGATTTTTCTTAGCAGTCCGTCGGCTCTGATACCATGTAAATGTGTTGAAACTACACAGAATATATCTATCTAAACAATAATACACACATTTTAAGAGAGAATTGGAGAAAGAAGAAGGAGAGAAAGAATGAAAGAATTCTCATTAATCGTTGTGAATAATGAATAGTTTACACATGATATACTCTATATAGCTCAATGAGTGTGCACTGGGGGTGAAAAAATGCACCATAGTGGTGGTCTAGAGTGATCTAGACACACAACAACAATTACGGGAGTGAAATGCCACCTAGTCTAGTCTCTGAGGCAGTTACGGGAGTGAACTACCACCTATTTGAGTTAACTAGTCAACTAGTCTTCAGTTAACTGACTGAATAAAGAGTAGTGAGGAGTTAACTTAGGGAGTCAATGGTAATGTGACATTTTGGTGATGATACCAAGGCAAGGTCTAATTAGCATTGTGATGATCCCAATGTTGCATGGTGATAAAACCAATGCAACATCTAAACTCAACTCAACTAGTCAAACTGAAGTGTCAACTGAAAGAGAATATTCTTCAGGTGGAATATTCTCCCCTAAAATATAGGAGACTGGATAATGAATAATTATGACTAATAAACAAGGAAAAACCTTAGGAGAATGTTGACGGGCGAAATTGACAGTTCATCAACTGGGAGAGTGGAACCGGTCCGGGGTTTTCTAATAACCCAAGCCGTTTGGAATGAACCACCCTGACGGGTTTAACGGCTCCATTGGCCATTCTAAGGTTCTAAGAAAACCAAAGAGAAAACTAATCTAAATTAACTAATCTAACTAAAACAAACAAAACAAACTAAAACTAAAACTAAATACGAGAAACTAAACTAACTAACAACAAATAAAAACAAACTAATACACTAATCTAATTAAAACAAACTACTAAATAAATTAAACTAAAACTAAATATAAACTACTCTAACTATTCTATATACAAACTACTAATTACTATTACACTAACTCTGATAATTACTTATCTAATTACTTGTTGAATTATAACTTATTCACAAATATACAATACTCACAGAATGCAGATTTGAATAAAACCTGTAAAACTCATTTACTTTCTTCCCTAAGACAGCCAGAGATATATTTTATGATTTTATGATTTTATGAATAAGAAATAAAACTTACTGAAATTAAACGATCTAATATATTTACTGAAATTAAACAATCTAATATGCTAATTCTACATACAAATCTAACTAAACTTATATCTGAACTAAACTACTAATAAAAAACAGTAAACAAACAAGTGACTAACAGACCTGGAAACACTCCCAATTTGTCCTGTGTATGATGACTTCAAAGCTGGTCAGAGGAAGGAAAATTGCACCAGATAATCCAAAATATTCTCGTAAACGATAGCTGCAATGCTCTTTGAGTTGTTTACAGGACAAACAAGACATAAAAAATCATAACAATTATATGATTTATAAATCTCTGCAATAAGGGAAACTTGTTATGCAAAAACTTATACTTAATAATTCAACTTATGAAGAAGAGAATTCTGTCGTTCACAAACTGAATCAAGCAAATGCTATGTTTTTTATACACTTGGAAGAAATCAGATATGGATCATATTGATTAAATTATATCATTTGCAAAAGACTAAGATAGCTAAAGTAGTCATTAACCAGATGCAAATAGATACACATGAACATAAAACAAAATATTGATATCATGAAAAGCTAAAGCTGTAGGAGAATATCAAATTCTGTCTCAGTCTGTATTGAAACTCCATATCCTTGTTCTCCCATGAATGAGGATGATCATTATTACAAAATAATAAGTATTTATAAGTTTCTCCACAGGGTAAAACCTCCCTGTGGCTAGTATCAAACTGTTTACATAATCTGGGAAAATATCCCCAAGATCTACTAAACTAGGAAATTAAAATGCAAGTAAAATATCTCAAATATCCTCTAACTGCTCATCAAATCCAATGCAATTTCAAATTCATCTGCAATGAACCAAAAATAACAAGTTAGAAAGATATTTTATTAACAAAACAATAAAAATCTAATCCTACAGACTTAGCTACAAAATCCTCTGATTCTGTAGCTAGTCTAAAATAACATACAGGATCAGAATTGAAATCAAATCACATCTTTTAAAAAGAATTAAATCCAATTATCTTCCAATGATTACTTGAAAAAAAATCACTCAAGATTCAAATGATTTTATCATTCAACATTAGACAGAATCAAAAGCGATTCAATCGAAAATAGGGGTAAGAATACTCTATTTTTCTGTTACCATAAAATCGGGTCGAACAGTAACAAGACTGTTTCATATCCAATTGAAATCAATAATGAGTCATATCGTATGTGATACGATCTAATCCAACACAACCACTTTCTACTCGTTATAGCTATAATGATGTAGCAAAAGATTCATATCGTTTAATCGAATACACAGATGGAAAGACTGTTTCGATTATGTGTAAATGAAATCATACGTAACAGCATCAACCCAAAATTTGTCATATATTTCGATCACTGATCCTTGCACAGTCGACAGACATGATCGATTAATTATGATCACAACCATGACAGAAGTGATAATTGTAAACTGGGTAAACAATTGAAACAAATCGTGACTGAGTTTAATATAGAAATAAATCGTGAACTTGGATATAGTCAATCTCGTTTTACGAATCAAATTCAAACAGAGTATCCATTGCCACAACTGATAACATGGTCGAGCTAACAATAAATCAATGCGAATTAACCGGCTGGGTTTTATCATAATCGTTATGAATTAAATCTATTCACGATTTGGGTGTTTTTGTAAAGAGTCACATTGGAAATGATCCGGATTGTACTCCTGTTATTCGAAAGTCACATGGGACATAAAACCGTAACAATTAACCATATCAAAGCTGTTGCCAATCATAGCATATACATTACAACAAAATCGAAACGAAATGCGATTGTGTTCTAAATTGGATATGAGAAACACTTCCTGTCTTGAATAGGCACAAACAAATTTGATTGACAGCAGAGCATTCATTTTAATTCAATCAAACAAATCAAATCCACACCAATATCAATCAAAACGATGAAAATCCACTCGAAGCTAAACTGGGAAAACGAACTTCCATTTAGTCAAAGCAAAGCTATGTATAGAGTGCATACAATGTAACCGAGCCAATCAATGCTGTAAAGAGAACTGTTCAAAACCGAATTCGAATTGTTACATAAACAAGTGATATCAAAATGTACCTGTGTGATGCCGAGGCTGTTCAATCATGCCAACTTAGAATTCACGACAGCTGTAGTTGATTCCACATTTTTAAACAAGATGGAGCCTGTCGTCCTTTGTTTCTTATCAGTGGCTTGTAGCTTAGCCTTTTGACTGGTAAGCAGTGCAACCTAGTCCTCCAAAGAGTGAATTCTTGACTAGAGAATAGGAACATCCAGATAATAACGCTCTAACCACGAGTTGCACTGATCACAGGGTGGCACTGGGGTTTTAGACAGAGCAGGAGAGGGTTTGGATATATGACCAGGGGTTTCACAAGGTAACTTAATGCCTGGGTAGTTAGGGTCGTTTGTAGGCAAGGGGGGAGGTTTGACACAAAGTCATACGAGGGTTTGGCACCCAGACCTTGCGAATAGGGGTACTCGCTAGCCAAAAAACGCTCCACTTCCGAATTAGAGTCCTCACTCAACACGATAGGGTTTGGATTGAAAGGAGGTTTTGGCTTATTTCTTGCCATTCGCGAAATTAAACGGGCATTCTTTTTGCCTTTGGAATTTACAGTGGGTTTTGGCTTGGGCTTTTTGCCCATAGGCTTAACAGTCTAGACGCCCTTAGTCACAGAGTGGGGTAGGTCGATAGGTGAGTCGGGCAAGGGTTTAGGTAGCAGGATGCTGTATAGTACTGGGGGTACAGCCTTGTCCTTGATCACCACAGGTTTGTCAACCTATGGAGGGTTCGAATCCTCAAAATCATTCCGAGCAATGAAATTGCTCCAACAATCTCCGTGTAAACTCAAATGACAGACAACAATAATCTTAACCAGCCCATAATGAAAAAGGATGTTATCAGCCTGATTTCTTTTGTACTTCTTAGACATTTTAAACAGGCTTCTATGCAAATAATAAGGCATATTGAGCTGATAACCCATAAAAACCATAAGAAAATGAAGGTGGTGTAAGAAAACAAACCCGTACCGACCTTCGCACGTGATAAACTATTTGATTATCATCAATAAATCATGCCAACGCTGTTTGAGCATAGTTACTGGCAAACCTTTATCACAGGAGGTGATTTTTTCATGACTGGAAGAGAAGTGTCCATGGGACCTCCTCTACTTTGCAATTCTTGGACCATTGTTGTCTAGTGGCAGGCAGACCCGTAGCAAGACTGATAAACTGTTCATCAATTTCCAATTGAACATCGCCGACCTTAGCTTGACAACCATCAAAGGTCAAAGCAAATTGTCGAGCTATGCAGAGGTTAAAACCCTTGAATTTTTGTATAAATGGCATCCACCCATTCTCCTCGAGGTCACTGCGGGCACTGTCGAACATCAACAGGGCCTGGCTCCCATTGGGTTCAGCTCGAACGACTGGGGCCATGGTGCGAGCACATGGTAAGGGTTTGGTTCAAATTTACCAATGCACAGAAGCAGAGTCATTCAGTCTAACAACAGTGAATGATCAAATGGGAGAGCATTAATGTGCGCATGCGAGGGTGGTGGAGTTATTCACTGCCATGCACAATGGTTATGGTAAAGTACAACCGCCAAGTTCAACCTCTGTTCAATTAATCATAGCATAGCTCATAAACCATATCGTTTGATAAATCAAATGGTGAGTGATATGCCAACGCACTAACACAACTATAGTTTTTCAAACTATTGACATTCAACGTGAAATCAACCCCAAATGTTAATCGCGCGCCATTGAATAAATCAAAAGTTTTAAACCATTGTGCCAATCGATATTCATAAAATTGACAAGCCAAGAGTTACAAAAGAATAACAATAAGGATCATATCATATATATAAAAACAAAAATAAATCATGACCCCTATGCCATTCAATGACTAGGTAAGTCCCAAAAATATAAATCTATATGCTCACTGCCTCACAAACTTAATAAAATCAAGTTATGCAATCAATATAAAAATGTCCAATGAGCATAGTTTAAAATTCCTTTCAGCCACATGATGATAAACCAAAGGTAAGTGCCATAGAAAATATCGATAACTAGATTATGACAGTTCAAATAACGATCGAAATGCGACTTCGAAAGGAAAATTTTTCACGCTTACAGTCATGAAAACTTTATGGAGACCAATTTGCAAGTGTCGCAAGAAATGAAAATGTTGTCTATTTGAAAAATGCGACGAAAAACTTGACGTTCGCAAGACAGGTGTAGGCAGCTTATAGGACAATGGAAAAAATATAATTGGCTGCCAACAGAGAATAAATTCTAGGTGTGTGTGAAGTCACTCCAACACTCTTATCCCCTCTTTTTCCCTTTCTTGGTTACTATACTTAACTAGTTTCAGATTTGCGGACCTTTGAACTCGCAGACTATCACGCTTGTATTCTCCTTCATTAACCTAAGAATAATTTCTCTCATCAATTAGAATTATTTTATGTCTCAGACTTTCAGACTTGCATAACTTCAGACTTGTGTATCTCCCTTTTCATACGAGTCTCCAACCTTGATGCCCTGCTATTACCCGTCCATTCACATTGTTCGATGCTGCATTTATTTTTGTCCCTATGGACCCAACTACCACATTTATTATTGAGGTGAACATTAATTAATAATTCTATTACTGAGGCTACTAATAGTTATTTTGAGTTAATGTTTCCATAAAATAAATCTAACTCAAGTTCATTTCACTGTGAAGAAATAATAGCTCAGGAAAAATATGGCAAGCTTCACTGGGACAACCATGAGAAAGAAATCATTTTGAGGGGATACCCTGAATCTTTTTTGTATAGAAGATCAAAATTATCATTGGTCACGCTCTTACTGGTATCACGTGAAAATGTAGGATAGAGAAAAAAATAAAGTATGGAAGTGAGGAATCGTTCTTGCCAGGTGTGTTCTATAAGTCTTTGAATGCAAGGACGTCGTTACTTGGTGTGTCGATAAGATCATTAAGAACATAAGAGTTATTTCATTTCACAATAGTTATCCTATCTTGTTATCACCTTCAATATTTAGGGAAATGCTGAAATTACCATAGCCAAACCTGGTCTACAAAGGAGATGAAGCGATAAAGTTACTGAAGAATAATGGATTGGAGCTTCTCCAGGAATATTTGCATGACCCTTCCACAATTCTTGAAGACATATCAATAATTCATGTGAGCTCTTTAAAGGATCCTTATAAGGAAATTTCCTGGTTATTTACTTGAATTGTTGGCCAGGATTCTTTAGAAACAATTCCTCGACTAGCACTGCACATATTACATTTCATTATGCAAGAAAATGTCATCTTCCACATGGTGAAGATAATTTCAAATGAAATCACTGCACAACTCAGTGATTTTAAGTATGATTAAATATTTTACATGTCTTCTTATTTGATATTTTCCATTACATATTGTCATACTTTTGAGGGATTAAACAGTGCCTGAGGAATTAAAATAAAAGTTGACCCTATAACTATGCGGTGCCAAGATTTATGGAAACAAGGGCCGACCATCATTTTTATGAGGTGTATTCAAATTTCGCATCTAAATTAAAGAAACTACAGTTTGGGGTAGACACTTCCCAGTTGTCATTGGAAGCTGCATATTTTCTAAAGGGAAGAGGAGTTATGGAGAAAATGGAAAATTATAATATTATCAGGGTTTTCTGCTCTATTCAGAAACCCATTTTCCTTCCCTATTATATATTTGACAAATTATTTATCATTGAAATAGCCCGAAAAATATAAATTATGGTTTCATCTATTGTCTAAGAAAAGGAAAAATCATTTCATACCTCTTCCATGGAAAGTTGGCGAGATTCTTCTCCTAGGAATCCTCAAAATTGCTGAATATGCTGCTTATTTGGAGAACTAAGACCTAAAATTTGTGGAATAAATCAAGGGTTTTGACCCAAACCTCTTTTTTTATAATCACTTGCTTTCAGTTGGGCTTGGCCCTGATTTGTTTTAGTAAAGAAGAAGAAAATGACAGTCACCATCCGAGTGACCAGGAAGTCGACGAAAATTCATAAGACATATAAACTGTCATAAGAACAACATAGTATAATAAAGAAAGAGGTAGACCCTCAAATGAAAGAAGTTCTCAATCATCAAATATCTCTAGGAGGAGTTCCTTGCCAAAGGAAAATCCAAAACTAGGAATATCCCATGCAAGAAAAATCAAGAGCATTAATTCCATGGATGATGAAGATATGAACCCTCCAAAAGGGAACCTAGAAAATCCCCCTAAACTGAAGGTCAAAAGAAAAAGAACCAGTTCATAGCAGGAAGGGGATGATACACATGCTCAAGAAGATGAATTATTATTGGATATCATGGAACTAGATGTGGATATTGCAAAAATTACTTTTCTAGATGTTGAAGTACTATCTCGAGAGAATGTACAACCTGTCTTGACACTCATGATCCATGATGAAATTTTTTCTGATGAGGAGACATTTGCGGTACAGAATGAATCTTTTGATAAAGAGTCTAAAAAATTAGTTTTTGAAAGAACCACAAAAAGTAAGAGTGGTAAGCTATAGACCACCATTGACACACGTGATATGTTATCCTCAAAATTATCATCCATTCACAGAGTTATATGAGAAACCCTCGATGTTTCAATCACACATATGGAAGAAGATAACGACCATTTGAAAGAAAGAATCAAAGAATTGGAGGAAAACCTCATGCCTCCACCTATTATGGCTTCTCTTGTTGCCATGATTCATCCGAGAAAGAGTATTCAAGAAAACCCAGAATCAAGTTCTAGGGTCAAAGGAAATTCCAGTTCAATCATGACCACCCGACATTTTGTTGAACATAATATTAAAAAGAGGATGTCATTGGTTCTAGAACTATGGGATATGACAAATAGTTTCACTTCTCCTAGTTTAAGAATTCAAAACACCAAGGAGTATTTAAATTCAGACTTAAAAAATGATGAAGGGATCTATACTGATGGATTTGTAATGTTCACAACTAGAGTTGTGGCAATGACAAAGAAAATGAGAAAACATGAAAATATACCTTCTCTGAGATGCATCAAACAATTGAAGTCTTATTGGATAAAATGAATTAATGTATTAAAATGTCTAATAGCCCAATTCACTGACTTATCAAGGAAGAAAACTGAAGCATACTTAAAAATACTTGATTTGGACATTACTAGAACTACCATTGAAATACCCGACCCTAAGTACCTTTAAAATGCCATGCTCATTACTCGACAGGAATTTGAAGATCAGAGTGAAGGACTAAAAAGGACACCGGATGAAAAAATCAACAATATGAAGGAATTCACACATAATGACATTGATAGTTGGCTTGTCGAATATACAAATAAGAATGAAGACATTGAAAATATATTACAAAATTTGTCTGTTGATCTTAAGGAAATTGAAAATGAGCTATTTAATATTAATATAAATCAAGAAGTAACCTTTTCTCCATTAATGGATTTTATTCAAGAATGGTTAAATACTTCAATCTCCAAGATTTTCTAAATTCCAGCAGAGGAAGTTATGACCGACAATCCAACTGAATCCAACAAGAATATAAAGGAAGCAACAACAAGAAGATAGATGAGCGATGCCATCATAGTAAGTCTATATTGATCACATTCTTCTTTTCTTATCAATATTCATCCACTTATTCTTCTTCTTTAAATAAAAAAGTAAAATCGAATTCTGATAACTTTCTTTTGTCTTCTTTCCATATTCTGCTGCTCGACATTCACCCACCTTCTTCTCTCTTTGTTCTACCTTCTTGTATATTTTTTCTTTATGGTCCATGGGAGCTCCAATCCCAGTCCTTTGGAAAAACACCTTTAAATTTCAAAGCATTGTAATAGTCTATTATTTTTGAGAAATCCCAATAGAAATCAGTCGAGATCAATTTTGACTGTATTTTATAACTTTGAGTATTGAGTATAAACTATTTGAAGTTGATTCATCATATTCTTCTTTTGAGTTATGCAAGTATTTACTCTATAAAAGTTCTCTTATGTGTCTAGACCATCTTCTTTTATTTTTATGTTTGATCATAAATCTTTTTTTTCACTATGATGGATGTGAGGAAATTATGTTTATTTCTGTAAATGTGTGATTTGTGAGATTCCTGGTACTTTATCATGAATTCTTTTAAAATAAATCTTTTATCTTTCAACATTTTATATTTCTTTGAGCATAAATATTGGACTATATTAAGGTCCTATATTATTTTTTGAATCTAATGTTATTAAATAATACCATAACCTAAATAGGAGTACCAACTCTGTAAAAATGAAGGAGGATTCATATCCTCATGAGGTTTCCGTTTTGGTCCTTGTGGATTCAAGTGTCAACAAGAACTTGTACTAGGAACATCATTGACATCTAAAGTACCCTATAGAATGAGTACACCTGAGCTGGTAAAGTTAAATGTGCAGTTAAAAGAAATGATGGATAAAGGGTATATCGGGAAAAGTGTGTCCTCGTGGGGAGAACCAACATTGGTTGTGAAGAAAAAATATAGTACCTTGTAGTTGTGTATTGACTACCAATAGTTGAACAAGATGACCATGAAGAAAAAGTACCCAATACCCATGATTAATGGTCTTTTTGATCAACTTAGAGGAGCTACAATATTTTATAAAATTAACTTGAGATATGGATATCACTAAGTCAAGATTAAAGATGAAGACATACACAAGATGACTTTTAGAACAAGATATGGAGACTATGAATTTGTGGTGGTGGATTTGGGATTACCAACGCACCTGCCACTTTGATGTGTTTGATGAAAAAAAATCTCAACAAGTATTTGGAAAAGTTCATCCTTGTATTTGTAGATGATATCCTAGTATATTTCAAGACCAAGGAATAACATGAGGGTAATATTAGGTTGGTGCTACGAGATTACCAACTATACACCAAATATAGCAAATGTGACTTCTTCCAGAGGGAAATACAATATTTGGGAGACACAATTTTGGAAGAGGAAGTGGTTGTAGATCCCACAAATATTAAGGAAATCATGGATTGGCCAACCCCTCAAAACATGTATGAGGTAATTCATTCATGGGATTAGATGGATATTACATGAGTTTTATTAAGGGATTTTCCAATATATCTAATCCCATTACCTCATTACAGAGAAGGAATAGAGGTTGTATGGTCATTAGAGTGTGAGACCAACTTTCAACAGTTGAAACACCTCTTGACCAATGCCTCTATTTTAAGGATCACAAACCCTAAAAAATATTTCCTAGTATGTATTGATGCTTGCAAGGAAGGACTTGGTGGAGTCCTTATGCAATAGGGGCATGTGATTTTATATAAATCAGGGAAATTACATGAGCATGAGTAGTGATATGTCACTCATTACTTGGATATTGAAACCATTATGAATGCATTAAAGATGTGGAGACATTACCTGCTTGGAAGGATTATTTTATTGATGATAGATAAGTTTTTATTGAAGTATATTTTTTATCAACCAAATTTGAATTTCAGATAGGCTCGGTGGATGGAACTAATTAGTGAATTCAATTTCGAGATCATACATATAAAAGGAGAGGAGAATCGAGTGGCAGATTTACTCAGTGGAAGTGTATAGACAATGCACCCAACAACCACAAGCATATGTGAGTCTGACATTCAACAGAGAATCATAATTCTATTGAAAGGTGATAATCATTTCAATTTAGTAAATGAAGGCTTGCAGCAAGAGCTGACAAGGAAAAAGTATGAGGAATACCAGCTCATAACATATGAGTTGTTAATGTATAACAATAGGATGTATATACCTGATTCAACAGAGCTAAAAGACCTCGTGACGGGTGAGTTTCATAGAAGACCATATGTGGGTAACCCTAGTTATCATAAGATGATAACAATAGTAAGACAACTATATTGTTGGTTAGTAATGAAAAAGAACGTTGTAGAATACATTGCAAAGTTCCTAGAGTGTTAATAGGTCAAATTTGAACACAAACATCCTATGGAATTTTTGCAACCATTATAAATTCCTAAATGGAGGTGGGAGATCATCTCCATGGACTTCATCACAGGGTTTCTAATAATATATAGGAAACATGATGCAATCATGGTAGTGGTGGATAAGTTGAGCAAGGAAGATCATTTTATTCCAATTAATTCCACTTGTAAAGATATAGATGTTGTTGGTGTTTTTATAAAAATATTTTTTTAGGTTTCATGGTATGCCCAAGACCATTATTTCATATCGAGATGGAAAATTCACTTTGCATATATGGAAGGGCTTATTTGCAGGCTTTGTAATGCAACTAGAATTCAACACAACCTACCATCCTCAAACAAATGGATAGTCCGAGAGGGTAAATGGTGTATTGGAAGATATGCTAAGGATGCATGTCATGCATCAACCCAAGAAATGGGAAGAATATCTACCTCTGGTAGAGTTTTCCTACACCAATGGTTATCAAGAATTGTTGAAGATGAGCCCATTTGAGGATTTGTATGGTAGAAAATTCAAATTTCCTATTAGTTAGCACAATCTAGTGGATATGATCACACTTGGACTAGATCTGTTAAGAGAGATGGAATAGGAAGTGATTAGAATAAAGAAGAACCTAAAAGTGGCCTAGGACAAAAATAAAATATATGTAGATAACAAAATAACTCACAAGGAATTCAAGGTGGGAGATCATGTGTATATTAGGGTGAAACCCAAAAGGAGCTCCCTAAGAATGGGAACTTGTGCCAAGATGACGCCCTACTATTTTGGACCATATGAAGTCTTAGAAAGAGTGGGACAGGTGGCATACATAATTTCTCTACCACCTATTGTTAAAGCTCACAATGTGTTCCATGTATCCTTATTAAAGGAGTATATTTATGATTCTAGTAATGTTATAGATTGGATTGCGATACAGGGGGAACCAGAGAGAGAATTCCATCTTGAGCTTCAATGCATCCTAGACAGGAAAGAGACATTTCTATGGAACCGAGTAGTTGTGCAAGTTAAGGTGCAATGGAAGCACTTTGAAGTAGACGTAGCCACATGGGAACCAAAGGATTCCATGAGAATGACATATCCATTTTTGTTTATTATATAAAACTATGTATATGGTGTTAAAAACAATGAGGATGATGTTTCCTTTAATGGGGAAGGGAATGTTACAACCCATTTTCCTCCAAGTTTGTAATTATGCTTAAGACTTCATGAATTATAAGTGATGAAAATTGTAATTGTGTTTTATGTTTAATGAAGAAACCCACCAACTAACTGAAGGGGTAGCCTTGAACTATTGGCCATGATAAAATGAGTAGGAGTTGGCGAGGGGGAAACTAGGAAGTTTGTATGAATAAAATAAGAATCTTTCTTAGAGACCCAAACTACACTTGCATGACCTTGAGTGACCAGCCTGTCTGAAGTACCTTGATTTCCCTATTCAAAAGAAATCCCATTAATGGCACTAGATTGGTACTCTGGTGGTATCATGGCCTAACAAAGGGGTGGACTATTGTAGAGAGAAAACGTGCAGTAAAGACTATGGTTGGGTGGAAAGGCATTCATCCCTAGTCAGTTGGAAGATCGAAGTTTGAATTGAAAACATATAATTATTTCTCAATGTATTTGGTAAATGTTTGTTATTGAATATGAATTGTATTATGTGTCAACATAAGTCCTAACATGTAAATTTTAATGTTGAATTTTGAACAATGTTTATAACATGGGTTTCTTCCTAGGATTAATTGATTGTTTATGGTAACTGTGTATGGGAGGTCAAATGGAGGCTTTTAACCATGTGTTTTCTCCAAGTTTTTGAATGGAAAGTTTGTAGGATGAGAAAATATTCACTTCAGGGGGGTGGGGGGGAGGCTTTGGGAGGTGCCACCTATGTATTGAGGATGAGGGTCAAAGGCCTGAGGGGATTGATTTAAAACCATGCAAGAAATTCCAAGAAGGTTGTAGGTTAGTTCTCCTTGAAATGCCCCTTAACCCTATTGAAAACCCTGAATACATCCTGAGAAGAAACCTTAGTCATAGATCCAATGCGGAGAATTTATCTCGAACGTTCATTAGAGATATGGGATTCAAAGAAATACTTTTCGAAAACCCTGGAGAAATGTCAAGGTGAACTTTCCGACGGGAAAGTACCGAGTCAATAGAGCCGTTGATTTACTTGGAAGATAGAATAATAATATTTGGCTTATATATTTGTCGTGGGATAATCATCTAAGCTTGTCACAAATGTGGAATTTGAAAAGTTCCACAGAGAACAAGAAGAAGGAACTTATGATGAAGAAATCCCAAAGGTGAAAGTTCAAAAGGACTAAATCCGTGGATCTGCAGGCGAGTGGGCCAAGGGGATCCAAGCCATTGGTTTTTTTGTGGGTATATCTTGTAGTAGGGACTTTCTAGAGTCATGAGGTTGGTTAAACACTGAAAAAATTTGAGATTTGAGAGATCCATGACCATTATATGTAGGGATATGATGACCATCAGAAAGTACAGTTCAGAAAGGAACTACTCAAATGGAGCATGATTTTGTGATAAGGGAGTATCTCCCAATGGATAAAGATCGAGTGGACGAGAACCATTGATCTGTTGGGGATTCCATTTTATGAGATATCAGCCATAGATATTTCCATAGATCCCATCGATCGAGCGATTGAAAGTATATTGGGAGAGACTGTTAACTACCGTGCATTTGTAGGTTTTGAAGGAATTAGGACCATAGATTTCCTTCATTCCCAATCGTAGGATCTATCGGGAGTAAGTCCATCAGAAGGAATGAATTGGAAGATAAGGTTGGGGTTGTGCACCTAGTTTTATTGATGAGGGATAATCCAATCTACCTCTAGCTGTTGATTTAACCTGAATCGAGAGAGCCAGGGCCGTTCATCCTGGTGATTTCATCTCCAAATTGCATAGATGATTTATGTTATGGGATTTCTATGAGAGCGTGACATGTCCAAGGACATGTCACTACCTGTTGATACTGAGAGGGGGTGAATCAATATCAAGTACAATTTAAAAACCTTTTTCAACTTATACTTAAACCATTCAATTATATCCAATGAGAAATGAATAATAGTATAAGATTTACACCAATACACCACAATACACCATGCACAATATATGAGAAATAATCAANTACAGCTTCCAAATGTAGAGGGAGGGAAAAACCTCCAAGAGGAATATACAATCCTCCAATATCAAGAGAGAGGTGAACTCTCCATCCTTTCCCCTTCCTTCCACCCAAGAATATATGAGAGATAATAAAACTTTACATTAAATCATCACCATCAACCAATCATCACATAGAACTTGATAATGCTTCTTGAGACTTCTTCAATTTCTGCAATTCTTCAATTCTTGGAGTAATCTGATCTTGTAGATAATATTACTCAATGTATTCTCTGAAACTCCTCCAATTTTCACTCCTTGAATCCTCCCCAAAAAGAGGTTATAGAAAGAATGGTAGACTTTATTCAATTTTGGTCTATTCAGAAGACCCAACTTGTACATCATGCCTCGCGCTCAATATTTAACATCTTATTCTGAAACTCGCACAAAATAAACTATAGTCCATACTATTTCCAATGGAAGTGGTCCCATTTCATTTGGATTCTGTATGAAG
>JASDQU010204138.1:4780-18872 GCA_032191745.1 Picea mariana
TTTGATTTTTTCTTATGTTCTTCAATTAAGTGTGCGATCCTTCTAGTCATGAAATCTTTTAACTCTTTCTTCTTTTGTGCTAAAGCTTTTTCTTCTTTTTTCCTTCTGGCCTGATTTCTTTCAATCTAAGGTTTTCCTAGTAACATGGTAAATGGGGCGTTGTTCTCAATAAATTTAATAATCTCAAAATCCTCCTCTATTGAAGTTCCATTAGCATTCATAGATATCTGGGTGAGCTTTCCACATAGGTTTACCAACTTTCCTCTAAATATCCATATTCCTCCCAATGAAGCAGTCATAGCAGGCTTCCCTAAAAGTTCCCAAGTTATTTCTATCATGATATTAACCTGTGTTTCCTCATCTAGAACACAGTCAATGTCAAAGTCTCCTTTTCTTGCTTCAAGGCATTATTTTTCTTTGAATATCTCTGATAAGCTGACATGTCGGTGGTCATTCAAGGTTTCTTTTATATGTAGCAATACTTTCTCTGAGTCTTTCTGGGGTTCTGCCATTTCTAGATCTGCCTTAGGGTCTTCTTGTTTCGTGTTCATTCCTTCAAGCCTAGAAATCATTCTAGGGAAATCCAATACTTCATGGTCCATAGATTTACAACAAAGACAACTAAGTCTTCTCCCAGGGCATTCCTTAGCAAGATGTCTTGGTTTTCTACAACTATAACAGAGGGTTAATCATCTCTTTCTTTTAAATGATTCCCAACACTTTATGTACTACGCGCTAGGATCATAGTAGCCAACCTACAAACATTTCTTTCTAGGATCCTACATCCACTAGTTAGTCCAAACATTCTTTCTATGCATAGGTATAACATATATTTCACCATTCTTATCAGATCTACACATATCAAACCTTCTTTCATTTATTAGTGCCCTAGTTTTCAAGCTAGGAAAGAGTCTATCAAACCTACTTAGATCCATACTTTTGAAACAAAAAATTCCATTTATTTTACTTCTACAGAGCACAAAGCTTTCAGATCTAGAACTTTTCACTATTCTTACCTTTATCAGAGCACAGATCTTGCAGATCTTACCTCTTTTCTTCATATCTGACCTCTTTTCTTCAGATCGGGCTTCTTTCTTTAGCACAGGGCTTCCACAGTTTCAGGATGGATCTTTGCACAAAGCTTCTTCTTCCTCAGTTCCCAACAATCACAGTTTCAAGTCCTGGCAATGGAACCATTTGTTGGCACAGGGGCAGACCTAGGGTTCAACGCTACAACAATGCACCAACAAAACCCTAACTACTGACCCTTTCGAAAACACCTGTGAAGCATATGAAGTCTCACTCGAGGTAGAGGCAGGGGTGGTTGTAGGACTTAGATGTCTGCAACCTTAGCTGGGACACAAATCTATGATTGTAATACTTAACAGAGCACTTAGCACCGACGGTTCATCAATATTTAACCACTATCTACTCTGCAGATAAAACAGAGCATTGCATCATTCATTTAGGTCTGATGTATCTAAGCACTTATCATAGAGAAGTAGGTTATATCTAACAGATTTAGGAACTAGCACATTCATATAAGTCAGATCTAACATCCATATACATAATTAGCATAAAGCATAAGCAGATTTATCTATCTATATCCAAGCACTTAGCAAGTAAATACATAAACACATCAACACATTTCACAAAGCAAAGCAACACAAAATATATGTGGTTCACCCCCACCCTGGGGCTACGTCCACCAACTCTTCTTCATTATTATATTTGTCAAGCTTCTTACAAGAACATAGCATCAAAATCCTACTCTACAAAAGACAAGATATCTGTGTGCACTCCGTCAGATCCTCCTTCTTCGAGCTAGGGTAAAGCACCAAGTCCTCTTACAATTACTTGCATGTAGCTCTAGAAGTCTCACACAATATGCAGAGAGCACTTACAATCCTTCAATCACATAGATATAGCACTTAGCCATTCGTAATTGTTCTCTTCTTACATTGCCTAGAAATCTATTTATACTTTAAAAAATAGACCTAAACATGGGTAAACCCATGGGCCAACATCCCATACCCGTTACATAATCCCAAATCCCAAAAAGGACCCAAAAAGGGGTCAAAATCCTGCAATCTCTGCTTCATCTTGCGCTCCTCCTTCGACAGGCTGTCAAAGTCCCAAAATAGGTCAAACTTGACCAAGGATCTTGCAAAACTTGGTCAAGGGCCAACAATATCCATACAGTCTGAATTCATGATCTCTAGTATAACAGAGACCATATTCCAGCATACCCTTAAGGTATCTCATCACATGTTTTGCAGCTCCAAGGTGAACACGTCTAGGCTATACCAGATATTGACTTAGGGTGTTCACAACAAAACATATATCTGACCTAGTATTCGTCAGATACAACAACGAACCAATAATTTGTTTGTACAGAGCAACATCAGCCAATTATGACAAAGTATCTACTAGGAGATTCAACTTTGTTTCCATGGGTGTGTTCATGGCTTTACATTCCAAAATGTCAAATCTCTTCAGTATTTCAACTTCATATTTCCCTTGGTTAAGGAAGATCTTCCCTGGGCTCTGCCAAACTTCAAGACCTAAGAAATAATGTATCGGGCCTAGGTATTTCATCTCAAACTCTACAGTGAGCTTGTTCTTACAATGTGTGATGAGATTTTCTTCTCTAGTTAAGAATAATTCATCTACATACATCAACAATATAACTAGTTCATCATTCATAACCTTGAATTAAAGGTTAGAATTAGCTTTACTCTTGGTAAATCCCAATCTCATTAGGAAACTATCAATTCTTTCATACCAAGCTCTAGGAGCTTGCTTTAATCCGTACAAAGATTTCTTCAATCTGCAGACATGAGTCTTTCTATTTTCAACTTCAAACCCTTGTGGTTTGTTCTACATACACTTCTTATTTAATAACACCATTTAAGAAGGTTGTTCTCACATCCATCTATGTAACTTCCACTTCATAAGAGCTATGATGGTTTTGATATGGCTACAATATCAAAAATCTCTTCTTAATAAATGCCTTCTTTTCCCCATCACATTGTACCAATACTAGTACATTTGTTCGACTATAACTTAATTTTCACAATCATGTGATATATCTATGTGATCTCTACAAAGAACTATTTGTCTCACTTCCTAAGAGTATGTCCTCTACTCTCTCTACAACTGTTCCTTATAGAACTGGCACTCTGCACTTGCAACTGCTGTTGAGAATGACTTGCTCTATTCTCACTACAGTTGTTGAACTCTGAGAGTAGCTCCAATAATCTATCATGGCAACAACTTCATATGAGAGTGGCTCAATAACTGATATTGAAGGTATCTTTTCTTCTTTCATGGAGGTAACTCAATCTTCAAATACATGGACTGCTCCCCCTGAATCTCATACTATATCTGAATCATGGTTGTTCTGGTTGTCTTCATGAATACTAGAACTATTTCTTCAATTACTAGAACAAGTATCTCATCATAGTCTTCTCCCTCTTGCTAGGAGAATCATCTGGACACAAATCAAGCTTTATATTGTAATCTGCAACATTCTTGTTCTAGAAGATCAATCTTGGAAGTCATTATTGATTTCCCTTCTAGTCTCAAGGAAAAATCCATATCACACTTCTTTTGATTGGCTTCCTACTCTGTTACTGAAACAAGGGAATATTCCCAAGAGATTTCATGTCTCGTAGAGGTATCTGAAGATAGCCTTCTCAAATCATGTCATATGTCTCCCATTCTTGGAAGATGTCTCTGGTCCTTTATGAGATCATGCTTACTCTGATTCTTGATTTCTTCTGAATCTACAAAAACTTCATAGTCTCTGTAGGATATACTTGGTGTTGAATACCAAGTCTTAATTATGAAAAGTTGAGTCAGGCTTCAAATGAATTCTTCTTCCTGTCAAGGTGTCTTCATTATTCATTGACCAATTCTAATGTTTAGTCATCTTTGGATCCTTTTGCTCATTACGATCAATCTTCACATAAGATACTTTGTATCTCAAAAGTAGCTTCTTCTTCATATTATTTGGTACATGGATGTATACAATCATTCATACAACTTGGATAGTCTGCTTCATGTCTCATTTAATATGTTTCTTCTTGCAAACTTCACTATAGATTCATTAGGGCACCTGTGACCTGCCCGGAACAAGAACAACAAGGGAGAAACAACAGACACGAATAATTATCTTTAAATAAATAATGAGAAAAATCGTTAGAGTAGATCCTTTAGAGCTATCACATGTGATGTTCCTAAAACAAAGGTTAAAAGTAAGAAATACAATACTGAGAGAAACACTCTTCTAGTGTTGTGATCAATCATTCCTTCATGGTAACCTGGGACCAAAACAAGAAGTTTCTTCTAGAGGAGATGTTAGTTATATCTGGTAAATAATTACAATAAAAATTTATCTCAATATGATCACATGCTACTAGGTATAAGTCTTTTCAAATATTTATATCTCAACTATGAGGTAGTTATCAAACTTGACATGTGAAAATTTGAATCTTATCAACTTAATCAAACAAACCTGGAACCTGGAGACTTGTCCTCAAGAATGAGTGTTGTTGTTTTTCTTCTGAATCTCCTTCACTCAATATGAAAAGTGTTTTCTTCAACCTATCCTCTATACTNCATAACCTCAACATACAACCTAGATGTTCATAAGGTCAAAACAATGTCATAACAAATAGATGCATATCAAAGTGATCAAACATGGGGTACACAGTTTCTCTTGAATGTACTCGATCTGAGATCCTTCTAGTTCTTTGATTGTCGCTTAGACAAAAGATCCTGCAAGTACACTTTAAAATAGTGATACAGTTTAATCATGTGTAAGTACATACATCTAATATTATTTGTAGGTAGTGGCACCATCTGGTAGCAATGGTAATAAATACCAAACCTTTAAAAACTTCAAGGGTGACTACAACTGGTACTGCATCTCGTGTTGGCACTACAACTGATACTGATACTGCAACTGCAACTAGTACTTCAATTGCAACTTAGGGTTTTATGAGGAAACCCTAATTTTTCAAACTTCAATTTTTTGAATTCTGATACAGGGACTAGATGTGTTGGGCTAAGGTGAGTAGGCTAGAGCTGTCTGTTTTAAAAAAATCCAAGTTTTACCCCTTAAAACTTGACCTGTGAAAATTTGGACTGGTACTTCTGGTATTGGTTCTGTTTTCCTGCTTTTCTGGTTTTCTAGTATCAGTAGAAAGTAGAATTTCACTTTCTTGAGGCTTTGGCCATTGAAAAGGTGTGCTCTAGCTTCCAAAGGATGCACTAGGGTAGGACACACTTTTCTAGATGGTTTTTAGGCAAAATTCACTTCCAACAAAAATCCCTAATTTTCTTGTACGACAACAATGACCTTTTTGGTTACCCAGTGAAAGGTGATCTACTCAGTTTAGCTTTGATACCATGTTAAATTTATAGTTTCTATTAAGTTCTTTTCAATTTACTAGACAATAATAGCATAAGTAGGATTACTGAGAGAAACAAAATCACAAGGTACACAACATTTTATCCTGGGAAACCCTCATGGGGGAGAAAACCCAGCAAAAACTTCCTTAATATAGATTTCCAATACAATGCCATGTTAAAGACCAAAACACTTAAGAAAATCGCACACTGAGCATGCACCTCTCTCTCCTCCTTCTTACAACTGCAACTACCTCCAAAAGATGCACACTAAATGAGTGACTGAGCGAGTGAGAGAATGAGGCACCCTTCTCACTTATTTATATTGGTTGGGAGGTGCTAGGCTTATGTTCTTTCATCAAGTAGGGATGACTTCTCCAAATAGTGGTTAAAACCACTTTAATTATCCCTAGGGGCCGAATTTACAAACAACACCATCTAACCATGGTTTGGCCAATCCACAACAGGGTATTTTGTCTTATACAAAGCTCAACATGATCAATCCATAAAAGGGGATTTGATATATAATAAAATAACTCAATTATAAATAGAATATTCTTCGCAGTTACAATATTTCAACACTTTATGAGGGCAGTCCCTATATAAGTGATTCTCCTCACATCCCCAACATTGAACAGGTTCCTTCCTTGGCCTTTTCCCAAATGAATCTGCATTCTTTTGCGCATTTTGGGCTGCCCGACCCTGTGGATTTGCTTGGAATTTATTTCTGAAAAAGGGTGGCTTAAAACCTTTCTTCCTTTGGTCTTTTTTCCCTTTCATCTTGTTATTCCAATCCTTTTGGAACACCGACCTTCCTTTTATTTTCTCATAAATGTTCCTTTCTCTCCTTATGGTTTCTTCCAAGGTCTCATATTAAATCTTGTCACTATAGGAGGGTAAACCACTTAGAAACCTTTGGATTTTAACCTTCATATCCTTAATGAAGTCAACATACTTCAACAATTCAAATAACCACTTCTCAAATTCCTCCGTTGTCATGGTTCCCAACTTGATTTCAAATAACTCTTTCATCTTTCTCTCATAGTAATTCTCGGACAAATATTTCTCTTGGAAATATCCTTTGAACTGCCTCCATGAGATCCTTTTCTCATCAAGGTTGTTGGCTTGCTTAGGTTGATCCCACCACATAGATTCCTTTCCTTGAAAGTTGTAGGTGGAAATTATAGCTTCTACACGAGATGGGTAATCATGCAGCTGGAAATATTTCTTAATTTCCAATAGCTAGGCCTCACCATTCATGTGCTCACCATTGAAATTAGGTGGCTTTATTTTCCTAAGTTCACCTTGCAAGATGTCTTCCTCGGGCCTTCTTCTTTACCTCTAAACAAGAGACACACTTGGGCTGCTCCTTAGTCTTGAGATTGCATGAGTTCTTATAGTGGAATACCTTGGATAATGATGGCACAGGCTCATGTTTCTTGACTTCCTATCATTTCTGTGATCATCCCTTTCTCTATGGGATCTAGATGATGATACATGTCTAGCACTAGTTTTTTTCTTGGTGCCAAAATCCTTGTTGAATTTCTTATGAAACATATTTAAGCTCTGAAGTGTCTCTTCCTAAGCCTTGATAATCCTTTCATTATCAACCTTGTAGCTCTGCACTTCCTTATGCAGGCTTCTCATAGTCACAGGCTCTTTCCTATCTCTTATTCCATTTGACTATGTCTCAAAATTCCCCATGCTGATATGAAGACCTTTGATCTCTTCCTCATGGTTGTAATATCCTTGAGCATCTTCCATGACTCTAGTCCTCATATAAGAACTAAATTTTTATTTCTATACCTCTAATTTTGCAAGAGACGTGCATAAAATATTTATTGTCAGAAATGTGCAAAGAATAAAACATTTCAACATATAGAATACTACTTATTTCTTCATCGGTTTATGAAGGACATATTGAAACAATTCAAATTTTTATTTGCTTGATGCATTCCTCCTTGAAACAACTTCTCAATTGCTAAAAACTTTCCCAAATTGAGCTATGGTTTGAAAGTTATATCCTTCCGAATTTTTTCGGGGCATCTTTGGCAAGTGACCATCCCCTTCGCCACACGGTATCCACGTAGTTTCACCTCTCTCAAGCCATTTTACATGTCATGGTCGTGACCTGGGTCGTCATCCCCTAACAATGACATGGTTGTGGGTTGCAGGGAATATCTCCCAGTCTTTGTGAATACCAGGCCTTCGACCCCCCCATCGTTCTTATACAGGTCTACAACATCCTCAGATCCACGAAGTCTTAAATTCTCCTCTCACTCCAAAATATATGGTGGGGATCGATCCACCCTTATATCTGATGGTTGATATTTGTTCGCACTTAACACAAGGTTTAGACTCGGCAAGTGTCCTACACTAAATTCTCACTCCTCAAGCGTTTTCATCAACGATCACAACTTTATCAATCATTTAGATCTATGGTCCACACGTTCCAACATGACCTTTTGTTCACTCCTTCCTCATTGTACACGTAGATCCTATGCCAATATGTAGTTGATCTATCTAACGGTCTTGAACAAATCACACGACCTCCTGATAATTAATGCCCTTACAACTACAAATGTTCTTTCACTCTCCTCCGTTGATCTATGTCCTTGATGGACAGTTTGATATCCACTTCCCACAACTCTGGTGAATCCTAGTCACCTCCAAGCCTTGATTATCAATGAATCTAGCTTAATCATTAGTTGTGATGGATGTATGGGGTTGTTCTTTACTTCACAATCTATCAAAGATGGATACTTCTACGACAGAAATTCTAGCGCTTTGACATTTCAACATTTAAAACATCCCTCCTATACCCTTGAATCTCTCAGAGTCTCGAAGTTCCAAATTTCTGAAGTTACATAATTCCTCACAATGTACTCCAACCTTCGGTGCTTCGATACTTCATCGTTTAACCCTCTTCCTATACCCTCTAATCTCTCGAAGTCCCGAAGTTCTGGAGTTCTGAATTTATGGAATTCATCGCCACGTATTTCTACCTTTGGGATGTTATTGCCCCTTATACCTTACATTTCCCGAAGTAAGAATTCACCTAAGTGTTTACTCTATCCTTCCACTAGTAGATCATGTTGTTCCTGAGTTTATACTTAAGGCTCAAAGCATAATGTCAGGCATCAAGAAATAAGGAAGGTTTTAATTGTTTGTTTTTTCTACCTCATTTATGTAAGAAAAATTCCTTAAATTGAATTCACAGTATAACAACTCAGAGGTCGTCTTTCGTGACTGAGTTAAAATTAAAAGTATTGAATGTAATGAGAGAAAAAACATAAATTTGTTATACAAAGAAAGGCATCAGTTACAGAAGAATCTTACTTTGTTATAGAAGAAGAAAATAGATCATATAACCTTAAATGAAGCATAAAATATAGCTATCTAATTGTCTTACAAGTCTTGTATTTACTAACAGTAAATACAGAGGAAAAACTATTCTCTATCAGATAACTAAATGAAATGTAATCAAAGTAGATGTTGTATTAAACTGCGATCAATCATTCATCAAGGAAATATATAAAAAGATGTTGAAATGTGAAAAGACAGAAGAACACATAACTCAAACTGGACGAAATGTGGAATCTTTGGTCTGTACTTGTATTAATCCTCAATGAGGAGAGTTTTCTCAATTACATATGGCAAAAACCAGCCCTTTTTCACTTCTTTGAGTATGTATTTATACAAAAGATTTCCAACCCTAGGCAGTTGGAATTCTCGTTATTTCTAAAAAGAAACAGTTACAAAATGAAAAACATGGAACTCTTTGCTTAGTTTTCCTCTATCTCTTTCTCATTCCAGCAAAGGCGTTTGATTTTCTTATTTTCTAGCTCGGACATAGATAATATCTAATAATGATTTGTATACATATTACCTCATTGATTATTTAAAGTACTCCCTTTTCCTCACTCAATACATTCGACACACTTGCCTACAAATTGTGCTACTAGTCTGGAGGGTTCTGTCATGTCTTTTGCCTACGAAAAATACAACTTATTTTCTAATTGTGGTAGTATGTCTTCCATTCTTTTGTCTTCTGAAGTCATTGATTGTAGCTTCAAATTCGGTTTCACCAACCATCTATCTATTTGAGCGATATCAATATGTTTTAGCTGTGAGATTTCATCCTGAGTTTCTTTTGAGATTGTTTTGATATCAATTTGATGCTTTGCTACATCAACTTGTCCCAATACTTCAGAAATATCTCCTTTTTTAAAGCCTAGAGACTCTTTATTCAGTGAGTGGAAAGCCTCTTCATAAGCCTCTTTGATTTCCTTAGCCATTCTTTTACTTTCGGCTATGTTGGCCTCCCATGTCTTCAATAGTATGTCACCTTTGACCTGCTATGAAACAAACAACCTAGGAACTATAGACATTTCTTCTCTGGTTGATGACACAACTTCCTCTTGAAAAGTGACCCAAGCTATAGTAGCCTCTCTTTCTCTGAAACAAATATCATCCAATGATTTTTTCACCACCCGAAAATGATTTTAGATAATTTCCACCTTGTTCAAAAGGATTTGTTGTGCTAACTCCATCTTCTCACATATCTCCACTGCTTATCCTTGGAAAATGGTTATATATATAACCATGTTCTCAGTTAACTTCACCTTGGCCTCTAATTGCTTCACCAGTTCACCTTGCTAAATGGTCCGCCCTTTGATCACCTGTACATTTCTTTGCATCTCCTCGAGACTAGATTTTAACTATTGAATTTCTTGTTTATCACTGGCTCTAGCCTGTTCAAGACCTTTGTTGACTTTCATCTGATGTTATTTTCTATAGTCCTTATCTGATTTTGTAATTGGCTTATCAATAGATTTCTCAGTTTCAATTGCTCTACCAGATTCTCAACCGACCACTGATTGGATTTAGCGAAGGCGCCTAATGAACCAACCATTTCCTTGGTGAGCTCTGAATCCTCCAAGCCCTTTCCATCAAATATCATCATTTTCCTTTTGGCTACTACCCCTTATTTCTGATGCGATTCCCTTCTAACTATGGACATCCTTTTCATTCTAAATAACAAGTTCAAAGGAGGCATATCTTCAAGCGGGATTGGGGTAAGATCACTTGCAAATATAATTTCAGAACCAAGAGTTCTGAAACTTGATTGTAGAGGGGTTAGTGTTGTAATGGGACTACCTATCTCTATGAATTTCTTTCCTTCTACTGTTTGTGAGGTATCAGTAGGGGTGATTAGCGATAAATGAGGTACCATTTGTTTCTGTTTTAGTAGTGTCTCAGATTGAACCTTTGTCTGCGGCCCTAGATATCTTGCCCATGAGGCTTCTAATTCTTGTGTAGACACTTCAAGATTCTTTGTAATTTCTTTAGTATTTTGTTTACCAGAAGACTCTGGTTCAAAACCTGGAGGTATGGATCCCTACACCAAAGGGGTGGTTATCAATTATCCTTGTAGTATCTTGGGAAAAATACTTCGTCTGTTCTTTTGGAAAGTGAAGAAACTGGCTTGTTGGTCAAGGGATAATGTCTGAACTCTGCCTTGTACCTCCTCATAAGATTTGATTCCATGAATATATCATCATATGGGGAATATTCATGCATATATATTTTCATATTGCATTGATCTAGGTGCTTCTCCACGATCTGGTATGGATCATGTCTTTTGAATTCAATGTCGACCAATTTTACATCCTCTAAAGTTGCAACCTCTATTTTGGAATGGCCAAAATTCAACAAGGAAAAATTTCCAACCTGTAGCGGAAAGACTGGCCAAAATTTCTTCTGCGTTGCTTTTAACTCTTTGTCAATGCCTCTTGTTACCATCTGGTAAGCCACTTCTCTGCACACTAGTCTGTTAAGAAGAAACTTTGGGAGAGCATGAGGGGAAACCGAGCATCCAAAACCCCTGATATGGGAGAAATTTTCTTCAATGAACCAATTTGCAAGTTGTTTAAGGTTTCCCATAATTTGATCTAAAATCTGAGGAGGTGGATGACCATATAGTGTTTGATGAATGGGGATCACTACATTATGGCAAATTTCATAAAATAATTCTTTGGCCTTTTCCTCCCATAGTTTGGCATGATAAAAATGGATAGGTTCGGCACTGGTTGGGTTCCATATCCAATTCATCAATGGGAATGGAGTCATAAAACAAATGGAATCGGTGACATATGCAGACATATAAAAAGGGGCAGGTTGACCTTTTGACTTCACCATTTGATACTCAGTAATTTCCTTGCCTAGGTTATCAGACAACATCTTAGCCCAGTCGAAAGTGAAACCCTCAGCTACCTCATGCACGATTGATACCCATTCCACCAGGAAATGAGTAGGGATTTTATTTCCAAATATTCTAAATAGCATCATGGCTACATAGATCATATTCTCATTTAATGACATGGTGGAATAAACACCATGGGAGTCAACTCTGAATTTCGTTGGAATTCCCCACCAAGTTTTAACTATATATAGGTAGCTTCGGTCAAATTGCACACATTCTTTTTGTTCAAACTCCATCATGAACGCGTCATTATAAATATATTTTGGATCAAGGGATAGCTTATACACTACTTGGAGGTGTTCTGTCCTGAAAGAGCCAACATTGACCTTTTGGTGGTTGATGATGCTCCTGGTCTGCACATCGATGTTTTCCAGAACCCATCTTATCATGTCATTATATGGCATGAGATTTGGCCGCGTAGCTATTTTATGAAGCTCGAACTCTACTATAATTATGAGTTTGGTTCCTTGAGTGTCATTCTTTTCATCTCCAGAATTGACTGGGCAATTTATAAGTTCGTGCTCCAAGATTTCAAAAATCTATGTCCAGGATCGAATTGAATCTACAGCATGTGGTGTAGTATCAGACAAAACGTCTGCGTTCGGATTCGAACTTTCACTGGCATCATCATTCTTCTTCGACATTTTCCTGGGTGCCATGATGTTAGAAATAGAATGCGAATACCTGTTACAGGGGAGAATGTGTAAGATTTCCTTGGATAAAACTCACTACTTTTCTGAAGGTAACAATTAAATTCAAAATAGAACATCTTTATTTACACTTAGCTTGCATTAATTCGAGTATGATTTTATGGATGATGAATTTATTGGTTTTAATGAGGAAAGTACATCTGGTGATACACACTCTATGCTGGAAATCATTTCCTTTGATCCATAATAAATATTACTAAATATCGGTGATTCACGATCGAGAATTTTGGATGGAACAAAATTGAAATATCTCAAAAGAGAACGTGTGAAATATTAATTTACATTGTTAATTTCCTTTTAAGAATTTAATTAATCATGTTTAAAACTCAATTCTTTCAGGAACTTGGGTTTCGGGATTTTTTAGATGTGATGATTGTAAAATCCCCGATTCCCGAAATGCGAAATAATTAACTTCTTTGACTTTGTTTGATTTAATTAATCGGCATTTAGTCTTTCGACATTTTACCGTTCATCTTTCGGGTATCGGGATTTTGAAAGTTAAGACATAACGAAATATCTGAAACACGAAACTCTGAAGCAACTTTCAGTGTTTTGACTCATTAATCACTTGGCGGCTCCACAAATCTAAAATATTTAAGATCATTCGATCATACGGAAAACTTTATCAACAGTGAGATTCAAATGCGCATTGTCCTTATTTAAGAGAAAAAATAAATTTATTAGAGTCTAAAGTTTAGAAAAATATGTGTTCCAACAGATCGAATTTTAAGCCCTAATATTGGCTCATTACCCCTTAATTAGGGCATATTATATTAGTAATGTTATTTTATTTATGTCGTATTTAGGCCATTAGTTGTAATTATATCTCCTAGTCTCCTATATATACCAAGGATACATTTTCATTTTGAATCATCTTGTACTTGAACATTTAAGTGGGGTAAAAGGAGGTTTCCCCCTCGAAGAGGATTATTATCTAAAATTATCTCTTTTTCAAGGCGCTGAGTAATTTTTATGAGGTTTTTCTATGCTATATTGATATTTGGTTCTTCACATATGGTATCAGAGCTCAAGGTCTTGGGGTTTCTCTACTACATCTAAGACACCTTGGAATTTTCGCTATAACTTTTTTTCTACAATGTTTTCGAAGGAACGGCTTGGAGTATATTTAGAAAATGGATCAAGGTATGTTGGGTTCAAAATTCAGCTCCTGAGGCCTTATACTTTCAGAGATACAACCTATACAAGATAGGGTTCTAGAATCATCCTGAGCTAAGTCATTGCGGAATTTTCGCTATAACAACTTTTCTGTAACATTTCAGACCCTGAAATTTGGAGGATATTTACAGAAATTAGTAAGGTATCTGTGGTAAAATGTTCAGCTTCTGTTTTATCTTAAATTTGTAGATACACCTTGTGTAAGATAGGGTATTTGACTAGTCCTATTGACTAGTCTCAAGAAGGTTTTCCAAGTAAAAAAATCATAAGTTTCCCATTCACATCATTGATGAATTGTTAGATGAACTACATGGAGCAATATATTTCACAAAATTGGATCTCCGTTCAAGGTATCATCAGATCAGAATGAAGTAAGAAGATATCCCAAAAACAACATTCCAAACTCATGAAGGCCATTATGAATTTTTGGTCACGCCTTTTGGCCTTACAAATGCACCTTCCACATTCCAAGGGTTGATGAATTCCATTTTCAAGCCCTTCCTTCGAAAATTTGTGTTAGTATTTT
>JASDQU010204139.1:0-13187 GCA_032191745.1 Picea mariana
TTCTTGAAAATTGACCACCTCTTCAGAAATTGCACTATGCCTCATTGACCAAAATCCTAGTGTCGGAGATACTCCAAGATACGGTTTTTGTTGGGTATGTGTTATATTCTTTGCATGTGTGTGTATGTGGGTGCGTCAGATACGACAACTGTGTCTGATGATCCCTTCACCTAGAGCTATGCCGTGTGCGTCGGGCGCTTTCCTAGGGGGGTCCTAGGGGGGGGTAGGTATGCCCCCCCCTGGTTATGTGCAACGTTCGACACCGGGTGGTAGCTCGGGGCAGCGCCTTGAAATTTTTTTTTGGGCGGTGTTTTGCTATTTTTAGCGGATTTTGCTATTTTTAGTTGATTTGTAAATTAATCTCGGATTAAGGGATTAGGGTTTTGGTATGTACGGAATACCTAAAAACATTGTATNCCCGGTTGAGGGTTTCCGGTATAAAATCTCGGTGTACTCTATGTATGAGCCATTGATTAATTTCTATATTGCTTAAGAATCTATATGCATTGCGTTACTTCGCAGGTTTAAAACCTAAAATTTTACGGTGGAAAAAATGAAAATGGAGGCCCCCCCCTAGTTGAAACCCAACACTCTAGATCCAATGCAACTGGCGTTTCTCCCATTCGAGTCTCGATTTGAGTTTTATTGCGAGTTGAAACTCACCTCTTCAAGCCATTCAGGGACATGTGGCCAATTTGTTCCAGGGGTATAAAATATGAACTGAGCGGCATAAAAGAATTCTATAATATCCCACAAGTCTATTTTTCCAAGGACCACATGACTACACTAACCACAAATTCCTGACACAATGTTCTTAAAAATCAACCTCCTCTTCAAAAATTGCACTACGCCTCATTCACCAAAATTCTAGTGTCGGAGATACTCCAAGATACGGTTTTCCAGTGGACAAAATGATAGTAGAGCCCCCTCAACCCTGAGTTGGAACCTAGTGCTCTGGATCAAATGAAACTAACGATTCTCCCATCCGAGTCCCGGTTTTATTTTGATCACAAGTTGCAACTCGTCTCTTCAAGTCATTTGGGGACATGTGGCCAATTTGGTCTAGTGGCATAAAATTCAAACCGAGCAGCATAATGGAGTTTCGTAAGCTCCCACAAGTCTATTTTTCCAAGGACCACACAACTACACTACCCACAAATTCCCGACACAGTGTTCTTGAAATTCGACCTCCTCTTCAAAAATTGCACTATGCCTCATTGACCAAAACCCTAGTGCCGGAGATACTCCAAGATATGGTTTTTTGGTGGAAAAAATGATATTATAGGGTGCCTCTTAGTTGAAATCCAGTGCTTTGAATCTAATGCAACTGATATTTCTCCCATCCGAGTCCTGATTTGAGTTTTATTGTGAGTTGTAACTCACCTCTTCAAGTTATTTAGGGACAGGTGACCAATTTGGTCCAGGGACATAAATCCAAACCAAGTGGCATAACAGAGTTCTGTAAGCTCCCACAAGTATATTTTTACAAGGACCACACAACTACACTACCCATAAATTCCTGACACAATGTTCTTGAAAATTGACCTCCTCTTAAAAAATTGTACTATGCCTCATTGACCAAAACCCTAGTTTCGAGGTTAATTGTCGGATAATCCACAGTTGGTGTCATTTTTTTCATTGACGTTTCGAATCCGAATCGGGATTCATCATCAGGACTAATCGTCAATTACAAAGCTTGCTGAGATACTCCAAGATATGGTTTTTTGGTGGAAAAAATGATAGCGGAGGGGAACCCCTAGATGAAATTCAATTCTCCAGATCCAATGCAACTTGGGGTTCACCCATCCGAGTCTCGGTTTGATTTTTATCACGAGTTGCAACTTGCCTCTGAAAGCCATTCAGGGACATGTGACCAATTTGGTCCGAGAGTATAAGATCCAAACCAAGCGGCATAATGGAGTTTCATAAGCTCCCACAAGTCTATTTTTACAAGGACCATGCAGCTACACTACCCACAAATTCCCGACATGGTGTTCTTGAAAATCGACCTCCTCTTCAAAATTTGCACTATGCCTCATTGACCAAAACCTTATTGCCAGAGATACTCCAAGATATGGTTTTTCGGTGGACAAAATGGCAGCAGAGGGGCCCCCCTAGTTGAAACCATATCTTATGGATCCAATGCAACTGGCGTTTTTTCCATTTGAGTCTCGTTTTGAGTTTTATCACGAGTTGCAACTCACCTCTTCAAGTCATTCAGGGAAATGTGGCCAATTTGGCCCGGGAGCATAAAATTCAAACCGAGCGTCATAAAGGAGTTTCGTAAGCTCCCAAAAGTATATTTTTCCAAGGACCACATGAATACACTACCCACAAATGCTTGACATGGTGCTCTTGAAAATTGACCTCATCTTCAAAAATTTCACTATGCCTCATTGACCAAAACCCTAATGCCAGAGATACTCCAACATATGGTTTTCTGGTGGAAAAAATGATAGCGAAGGGGCCCCCTAATTGAAACCCGGTGCTCCAGATTCAATGCAACTGACGGTTCTCCAATCCAAGTCTCTGTTTTAGTTCTATCATGAGTTGCAACTCACCTCTTCAAGCCATTTAGGGACATGTGGACAATTTGGTCTAAGGGCATAAAATCCAAACCGAGCAACATAATGAAGTTCTGTAAGCTCTCACAAGTCTATTTGGCCAAGTACCATGCGACTAAACTACCAAAAAATGCTCAACACAATGTTCTTGAAAATTGACCTCCTCTTCAAAAATTGCACGATGCTTCATTGACTAAAACATTGGAATTCTCATGAAAGTATTTTTATATAAGAAATATGGGATAACAAGTTGTATAATTACACACTTAATGAATCCTTTGATTTAAATTTTTACATATGAATCCTTTGATGGCATATCAATTGAATGCAAGGAAATGCATGGAAAGTGAAGGCATGGCATAGAAATACATGGTATGAAAAGACAAGACATGGAAAGTGAAGGAAAGAAAAGGCATGGCAAGGTATGGCATGGTATGGAAAGGCATGGCATGGAAAAGGCAATTCATGGAAATTGAATGCAAAGAAAGGCATGGCATAGAATTACATGGAAAGGCATGGGATGGAAAGGCATGGTATGGAAAGAGAAGATATGGCAAGTGAAGGTGATGCAGGAGCATCGTCAGCAAGTAAAGGTGGCAAGACAACTCAGTGCCTGAGAACCAATACAGAGTCTTGAACACTAGCCGATATTGCAATCTTTTGAAGCTGATAGAAAACAAAAGAGGAAAGATCACGTGGGTGGACACAAAAATGAGCACGTGTGACCTGGTAGTTTAAACTTAGTCTCGATGTAACCACAATTAGATAGCAGTTAGTTTGTTTCTTTTGTACAAAGAGAGGCTTTGTATTCCCTAAAGAAGGGTTACGAGAGCTGTGAGTAAGTAGAAAATTATGAACAATAGTTGTTGTTCTGAATTTTCCTGTAACCGTTTTCTTGATTTTGAATTAAGATAATAGAGGAAAATTGATCCAAATGTGGGAGACTGTTGTTGTTGCCTACAATTCTTTGTTATTTTTATTTATATCAAGAATGAATGGACTTTTCTATGATAATATGTAGATTTGAAATGCTTGCATAAAATTTGAAATCACTTTTCTTCGTGAGCAGTGCAAGGCATGCACATAGTCTGCAAGGAGTGCATTGACAGAGTTTGTTTTGACTCGGAAGCTCAGAAGAAATAGTGTAATATTTCCTTTGCAATGATTTCAATGTGAATGCTGCAAGGAGTGCACAGTCGTCCACAAGAATCCATATCTTGTGTAACAATTTGTTGCAAGGAGTGCACAAATCTAGAATTCAGTCCACAAGGATTGCGTTGATAGAGTCTGTCTCTACTCGTAAGCTCAAGAGGAATAGCATAATGCTTCTTTGAAGGAAGTGTAAAATGACTGCCACAAGGTGTTCATAGTCGTCACAAGAAATCAAATCTTGGGTAAAGATCTGTTGCAAAGAGTGTACAAGTCTGGAATTTGACGAAGAGTCAAAGGACAAGAACAGAGGAATGCCAGGAAGGCAGGAAAGAATTATTTTCAAGAATATTTGGATCTGATTTTGACGAATTTCCCAGAAAAGCAAGAAGTGCTCAGGAGATCGAAATATTTGAGGAGATAAAGCTCAAGAAGGGTATCACTTTCCAAGAAATGCGAACGAGATCCAAGAAACGAACTCGTAGGAAGTAAAAGGGTTGAAGCCTTTGAATCTTTAGAAAATATTCTGAGTCTAAAGAAAGCGTAAGCTTAGGGGGAGAGATCTGGACCGTTCGATCAATGTCCAGACAATGAGGAGAAAGCGCAGAGGAGAAACGATCTCATCTGTTCAATCTGAACGCCAGGGAAAATACCTCAGTCGTTCGATCAGAGTGAAAATAAAATATCTCAGTCATTCGATGAGAGCACAAAGAAAGGATCTTAGTTGTTCGACATGCCTGCAAAAGGATCGTAGTTGTCTGATCAAGGTAAAGTGAACTAACATTAAATCTTTGAAAGTGTATAGGATAATAAGACCTACAAATTTCTGAAATCATCGGAACCGTCGATCATCAAGGGGGACACGTGGCAAGAGTTCAACATTTTGTTGACTCATGACTCAGATAAGTCAAAGGCAGAGTTATAAGAACTCGCGAATCACCAAATCGTGATTTGATCATAGTCGTTGATCGAAGGAGGGAGTTGAACCATATATCTAGTATTTTCGGGAGTTCACAACTCGGGATATCAAAGGAAAGAGTTATGGGAACTCACGAATCACGAAATTGTGATTTGATCACAATCGTTGATCGAAGGAGAGATTTGGACCATTGATTGTCCAGGCAGATTTCGAGAGTTTGGATATTGGGAGAAGGGAGGTGAGAGGTCCTCCAACTTCGTGAATTGCGAAGTCTCGATTCACGAAGAGTTGATCTGAGCCATTAGATCCCGAAGAGTTGTGAGTCATTGATCGAGGGCACATGATTTTTAGGATATTGGGGATCAAAAAAGGGAAGTGTGTAGTCTTCCAACTTCACGAAATGTGAAGTCCCGATATGCGAAAAGGAGATCATAACCGTTGGATTGTGGGGATTGTGGACCATTGATATGGAAAGAGAAACTCGCAAGTCCATGTTTCAGAAGGACGAGCAAGCGAACTTTGTAAGACGTGAATTCATGAAACTCTAAATCATGAAGCGCTTGAAATATTGGTCCATGGTCATAGTGAAGGGTCACATCGGTGAAGGAGAATAGAGGGGATAGCATGCGCTAGGCTCCTATCAGGATTTCAGAGGTCAGGAGAGTCGATGTTACTCACACGCAAAGACCTAATACACAAAGTTGTGACACGCCTTTCGATTAGGCAACTGGTCACAACTATGGTCATGTGAAGGAGGGGCTTATCCAGAGAAGACCTAGCACTTGTCAGGCATTGAAATTTGACCAGTGCTAAGGAGAGAGTCGATGGGTCTCATATGACTTGCTCCACAGGAAAAAGGGCCCATGTAAATGAATTTGGGGTCTAGAAAAGGCCCAAAGAATCAATCAGACTCAGTTTCTTGATCGATCCTTGACCGGGAGGTCAGCAACCTTGAGGGGAGAAGGGGGGTCTGTATCAAGTGGTATCAGAGCTCAAATTTTTAATTTATGTAGCAAAGAGTAGATGAAGAAAATACTCTGATAACCATTAAGTGGTATCAGATTTGATTTTCATCTCTACATTTCCGGCGAAGGAGATAAAGGATATAGTCTAATATAGTCAAGAGGTATCATATTTAATTTTTTTTGTAGATTTAAGGCGAGGGATATAGAGAGGACAATCTGACTACATCAAGAAGTATCAAGAGCTGAACTGTGTCTATAGATTGCAGACAAAGGCGAGAATGTGAAAATAAATAATCTTATGACATCAAATGATATCAGAAGCTGGATTTTTCCTGTCGAACAACAGGTGAAGGATGACATAGTACTTGTGCTTTGTGACGATTGTTGCAAGGTATGCAACAAATGGTAGATAGCTAGGAGGTGTTGGCAGCGATTATATAATTATTATTTTTACAAGCTGCCTACACAGGGTCTATGAAATTTTACTTACTTTTCATGAGCATTTTCTCTGAACGACAGTTGTAAATCATCACATTTTACCTATCACCTATTCATGCTTAGTTTTCATGACTGAAAGCATGAAAACTCGCAACTATCGTTACTTTTCTGTGTTAAAATCTCATTGAAAGCATATGGTTTATTACAGAATGATGGTTTATTTCTATGAGCATGTTTCTCTCCTTGTTTATGACCCTTTTCGATTCTAAGCATGCCTAAGAGGTTTGTGGTTATACGAATGAAGGACCCCATCGATTGATATTCGATTTTTATTTTTTTTGTATGGATTTTGGTTGATTTTTGGTCATATTTCTTTCATGAAACTTTGAACTATTTGATTTTTATAAACCTACCTAACTTTGCAATCAAACTTTGATGTGCACACTATATTTTTTTTGGTCCTGGCATGTACCCAATGCCAAGGTGGCATACAACGTACAACATTCCATTACTCCTTAGCATGGTCTCAAGATTCATGAATTTTCTCACACATGCTGTGATTATTTGAATTATCAAAGCATGTATTGATAAGGCTCGGGGCTATGGATCTGTTGCCTTTTTGCAAACCCTCCCTGTGTGTTGTGCGCTAATTATCCATATGTGTAGTATGGCTCCAGTAGTAAGGGTCGAACCGACCAGCATCCAAACCCTACTTTCGTATGATAACACTAGGGAATATTTGGAAAGGAATGGTTTGCATTTGTTCATCGAAAAATTTTAGGTTTTTAACCTTCAGGTCACCCAAGAGTTTTCCTTAACCTTTGATGGCTATAGGGAAAAGATAGGTGATGTGGAATTGGAAGTAACAGAACAGTTCTTAAGCCAAGCCACGGGATTGCCAACGGTTGGTCAGAAATGGTTCAAGAATGCGAAAGTGGAGGAGGTCCCTTGGACTTTACTGTTTACCTCGCGAAAAATAACCAGTTGTGATCGAGGTATGCCAATTTCATTTTTGAAACCTAGGTGGCATGATTTACTTGCTGTAGTGAAGCAATTCATCACATGTGAGGAACGATTCAGACTTTTTTTTCTATATCATCTATGCCTGCTTATGAGTTTTATTGGTTTTTTGTTGAATATGCCTTACTACCTGCTTAGAAGTCTGTATAAAATGGGTAAACAGTTTAGGAAACAGAGGTCAGATTCAAATTTATTTCATCATGGTCTGATTAAAATCATCCTCGTTCACTAGTTATAGTCACAAAATGATTGTTGGGATGCGTTCATTACACGAAATGGTTTTGGCAACCATGAGTTGGGACAGGTAGATAAGTCAGTCGTTGTGGAAACCCTTGTGAACCCTACGGCCTCTTCTCCACCACTCCAGGCCTGTGATTTTTCCCCTAATAATGAACCCTCGAGCTACCCTAATGTCATTCAACAGGATATTCGACCGGTTACACATCCAAAGGATTTCACTAAAACTGTTAAGAAACCTACAGAAAAGAAGATAAAAGGCAGTGTTGATGTCAATTTCAAGAACAAAATAGCTGGTTGTTTAATTTCTTGATGTGTTCAAAATAAAACTAAACCTTGTGCAGACACAATCAACACAATTGAAGTGAGCGAAGATTCAGACTCAAAAATTGACAAATTCCTGGCTGAAGAGGACCCTGTGTCATTCGGGCTATACCCTGACCGACCCTATGACTATGTTAATAATCTGCCTCCTTGTCTAAAGGACAACCTAGAATTTCCTGGTATCCAGCTCTGTGATAAATCTACCATTCGCATGGAGGATTCTTCGACCCATAATTTTGTTCGTGCTAATGCAAATTCCTTACAATCACAATGTGATGTGTGTTGATCGTGGATCGGCAGGTACTATACCGATGTTCTACTGCTGCAGTCACGACTCAAGTCTTTAAGAGACCAAGTTGATATGTTGACAAATGAAAACAACAGACTTGAATCCATTATCCAAGGGAAGGAGAAACACTTGAAAACTACAGGTCTTGTCATTTTCAAAAACGTAGAGGCAGCAATAGCTATTGTTAATTCCAAAATTTCTTGATACATTTTGATTTCATGATTTGAGGTATGATATTTTTAATTTTTAGCATGATTTTTTCACTCTTAAGTTAGGATATTCAATTTGATTGAATAAACTATTTTTCTTATTAAGATTAGTCTGTTTTGTTTATTTAATAAAATATGATTGCATTTGCTATTATAACTAGCTACAAAATCACAAGATTCTGTAGCCAGTTAAGAAAATTCAAATTGTTTGATTTGATAATTGAAAACATATCTGAGATCTTCTTATATTCATTTGTTTTCAAGATGATTAAGGAGCCTATGATTTCAAAGATGATATGAGACACTTTTGAGGTCTCCCAGCCATATCAATTGTGTATTTTGAGTAAACAAAATTAGACTCTTAATAGTGTTTTGATATCTAGTGAAATCAGGGTGGTTGCATCCCCCATATTTTTGAAACAAATTTGATCTTATCAACAGGAAACAGTTATGTTTCTTGAAACCTATATAAAAATATTATTTTGTAAAAATTTGATCATCTCGGCCTGGGGCGAGAGTATGGATATTTATATACAGACTTGAATGACACAAAATACATTACAGTTTTAGCTTTATGTATCATGTTTTAATTTAAGTTTTGCTTATCTCAATACAATGATAGATGATGATAGCCTTTCATTTGCATGATTTATTGTTATTTGAGATAATCCTTTTCACATACTTCCCATATCTCGTATCTCAGATATAACACACAATGATACTTTACTCAATTTAAATTAGGGGATTTATCTTTAATTTCAGTTGAATATTTACATGCAAGTTCTTATAGGAAGAATTATTTCATCCTAGTTACTTGCAAATGATAAGATTACTGTGACTGCATCTATTATATGTTTTGTTATTATAAATTCAATCTCCAACATTATCTTCCTCATTTATTAGGGGAAATCTCAAGATCTGTAGCAGGTTTACTTCAGCAGATAAAGGTGGTTGGATATTCAACATCGAACAGACATTGGATGCAATAACAGGTTAGCCTGTTATTTGATTTCGCTAGTTTCCTGAATATAGAAGTTTTCTCTATATAAAACATTTTCTACTATCTATTATTTTTTGTTCAATTAGGAAGTTTAATGTGTGATGTCATGAGTGTATACATTTAAGAAAACAAACCCAAAAAAATTAGATAGTGTTTTCACTTTATCTTTATTGCTAAAAGTAATCAATCTACATTTGATTTTTACAAGTTTAGATTAAAACTCATGTTTTGTACAGATTGTATATAAATTTATTGATTATAATTTTAGTTAAACAAATTGTACATATATATATATATTTAAATGTACTTATAGATTTTAGTGATCGTTATTTATTAGATTATTGTTTTTCCTTTAGTTATTTTTTCACTTTCTTTAGGACTTAGATCGGCCAACGGAGCTGCAAAACCCTTCGGAGTGAATTAATCCAAATGGCTTGGGTTAATTAGACAACCCTGGACCGGATTCACTCCTCCAGTTGATGAGTGGTCAATTTCGCCCATCAACAAATGGCGCTAGAAGGAGGGCCTGAAAACTATTAATGGCACGAGGAGGTCGTAAGACTCCTCCCCCACCTACCCGCTCACCTATAGTAACTAGAAGTTGTTCAGACAACAACACTATCCCTCAAACAACAACCACATCAAACAATGATCTAGAGATCACAGTTGAACCAGTAACTCCAAATCCCCTAGGTGGCGACATACAAGAGATTGTTCGTCAATCCCTCATAAGAACACATAGTGCCTTAGCTCGTATCAGACAACCAAGTCGACCTTTGAACCAACCATTAGACTTCTCTGATATTAGAGAGAAACTTGAAGGTACTGACCTTACCTTAAACCCTATGGATCCAGATCATATCCTCACTCGTGCAACAGGAGGATTTGGTATTCCACCATCACCACCCCCTTCATCTCCTTCTTCTTATGGAGAAGAATCCTTAGACGAAGGCAGTTCCTCATCTTAGCCTTCGACACCACCCACACCTATGGCCAATCCAAACAATCCCACCAGACCCTGGCTCGACCAAGATGCAGTGACCATACTTGGGCCCCAGCATCCTTTACCTAAACACCTGGAGAAATGGCTCCCTAAATTTGACCAAGACTCCAAGCAGATCGCTGAAGATCACATCAAAAAGTTTATGCTAGCCATTAGGCTCTGTAGTGTTGAGAATGAAGACGTAGTCTGTATATTGTTTCCCTACACCTTTTAAGGAAATGCCTCTACCTGGTACTTTTCCCAACAGCCCCACACCATCGTGTCATGGGATAAATTTGAGTCCTATTTCCTTGAGAAGTTCGTAGATAACAAGTCTCCTGAAGTTCTAGTCATGGAGATTTCTAGTTTAAAAATGAACTCCAAATAAAATATAAAAGACTTTAATCAAAGGTTCCTAACACTAAAGAACCGAATCCCCACAGATTCGATGCCTGCCGAGAATCTTATTGTCGCATACTACACGAAAGCCTTACGTCAAAACATAGCCATTTGGGTAAAGAGGTCCAAGAAAGACACATTGATAGAAGCCTTCGAAGAGGCTAGTCAGATCAAGAAAGATATTCTCAGCTTAAAAGACAATACTGGTAACGAGATAGAGACTAGTTCATCCTCCAAGAAGAAAATCAAAATCCTTCCTAGACCTCCCCAAAACAAAGCTCAACTAGAAAGTTCGGATCTAGAAAACTTACAGAAAGTCATTCATAAGTTATCCAATCAACTTATAGATTTGAAAAGGTTGGTTGAAGAAGATTCTTCAAGAAAAGGGCCTTACAAACCCCCTTTTAGGAAGCCTTTTCCCACAAACTAATCTAACTCAAATTCTGAAGGTCTAAATCTAGAAAGATTACAATTTGTTATTCAAACAAACCTAGAAGCAAACGATAACTTGATTCCTCCCGAGATTCCTCAAGAAGTAGATGAACAAGAGACAGTAGAAGAAGATGAATCCTCTCCGAACATTTTTAGACATTTTTTCGGATAGAATTTTTCAAGCTAATTTCGAAACAGTGCATCCTTACAATACTAGGAGAAAGATAGCAAATAAGCCTTCTTCTGAAATTGCAACTACTTTGCCTCCAAAATAGTCTAAATCAATTGAGACTAAACAGAATTCAGCAAACCCAAGTTTAGATTATGATTTCATTGAAGATCTAAAAAAGCTTAGGGCTAACATTTCTGTTTACGAATTATTAAAATTCTCTTTTCTTTTGCAAAAGATGCTGCAGAATATTGCGGAGAACAACAAAAATAGCAATCCGAACAACAACAAAGGTGTTCAAAACAACCCCAAAATTCCTCAGAAGGCCTCTGCCAAAACCACATCCGAGCCTCATGATAAAAGAGACCTTCCTGTAAATAGTGTAACAAACGTAGATAAACCAGTTTTAGAGGCTGCAATTAAAAAACAACAAACTTCTATTGTTAATACTCGTAGAAATGTCCCTCCATTTTTGTTGACTTTTGAAATTTTCAATAGGAATGTACATAACTATATGGTAGATTCAGGTGCGTCCTCTAACGTAATGCCTTGGTCTGTCTATCAAAAGATTAATGCCAAAGTTCAACCGTCCATCTTGAAAATTATCTAGCTTGATCGAACTAGTGTTAAAGTGACAGGCGAATTAAAAAATGTGCTTATAAGATTGTCATATAATCCTAAAGTCCATCAAGTGATTGATATCATTGTTGTAGATATCCCAGAAGTATATGGTTTGTTTTTAAGTAGAGATTGGTTAGAACAATTACATGGCTATTTTGCAACGGATTGGTCTCACTTGTGGCTGCCTGAGAATGGAAATCCTAACAGAATCAAGGTAAATCGTGAACATTATCTTAAGTTCACGGTAACTGATTTAAATGATCCCAATGAACCATTCACTCCTTCTGCCAATTTGCCTGAAATACAGGGGATGGACACTTTTTTCGGCATTTTCATGGCCAAAACTTCTACCATCACTGACCCGAAACATCAACCTGAAATTATGACATGCACGCAGTCAATAGCCTCCTCTCAGTGGTCACATGCACTTGACGAAAATAAAATATGGTCTCTCTACTTTGATGGGTCAAAATCTAAGGAAGGAGCTGGTGCAGGTTGCGTGCTCATCAATCCAACAGGTAACAAGACTTTGATTTCTTTCCGGTTAGAATTCAAATGTACAAACAACATGGCCGAATATGAGGCACTCCTGCAAGGTCTCAGAAAAGCACTAGATTTAAACATTCAGAATTTGACTGTTTTTGGTGATTCAGAAATAGTGGTTAGATAGGTAAAAAATTCTATCCATTGTTTATCTCCACACCTTAAAAGCTGTCAGACTGAGGTATGGAATTTGATGAACAAGTTTTCTGCTTTTAACATAAATTCTATTCCTAGATTAAATAATTTTGAGGCTGATTTGTTAGCTAGTGTTGCCTCAAAACTTTTTCCTGTAGAAGGCCTATCTCCGAATGCATTTTCCATAAAATTTTTGTTCAGACCGTCTGTTCCGGACAACATCACTAATTGGAGAGTCTTCGATGACGATCAACATATCATAAGTTTTCTGCATATGGAAGAAACTTTCCAAGGCGCAGTGATCGACGAAGGTACCCATGACGAAAATCTTCGTGACTTTATGGTAATACCAGATCCGAGATCCTTAGAATCTACATCAGACATGGTAAACTCTATCCTGAAATATATGGTTAGGTTAGAAAATTTTATGATCTTCACGATAAGTTCAGAAAATCAGTGAATTGTAAAACGAATAGTTCATCTTTGACACATGAAAAAGTAAATTTGGGAACTAAAGATAACCCACAGTGCATCAATTTAGGGTTGGGGTGTTCTGAGCAAGAAAAGGTAGCATTTATTAAGTTGTTTAAGGAATTCAAAGATGTTTTTGCCTGGATGTACGACAACCTTTGATCCTAACATCATACAACACATTTTTCCCATGAAACCTCAGACCCAACCTTTTCAACAAAAGTTAAGGAAGATGCACCCAAAACTCGAACCAACGGTTAGGAAGGAATTAAACAAACTCTTGAACGCTAAAATAATCTTCCTGGTAAGGAACACATAATG